>CAUYUJ010008969.1:358340-373340 GCA_963575745.1 Prorocentrum cordatum
CAACTTGGATTGGGCCGGGGACGTTCGAAGGTGTTCCCACGATTGCTAAGGCCTTACGGCCAGCGCGCCGACCCTGGCAGCCTCGGCCCTCGAGGGCGGCAGTATGGATGGAGAGGGGTTCGTGCTAGGAGGAGAATATTTTATTTCTTGTTGGCGTCTGACGCTTTGGGCGCCTCATGGATTCGCTGCACGGAGCGAGCTGCGCCCAGACGTCCCTGCTGCATGGCAATCGTTTTCGCGGAGCCGGCGGCGAGCCCCAGCGTGCGCCCATGGGTCGCGCGGGGACTCAACAATTCGGCTGGTTGCTTCGGTGTGACTGGGTTGTTTTCTGTTATTTGTGGCAATCTTTGAACGTTCGGCAATGCGTGCGCTGCAGAAGGCATCCGCGAGTTTAGGTTCATGTCGGCATGCTGACAGTAGCAGCGATGGGTTTCCCTGGACGGGATGGTGAAGGTGGGTAGGACGTCAGCGTGGGGCGAGCACTTTCCGCTTGACCGTCGCCGTCACTTTCCGAGGATATGGCGCGGCCGACCGCAAAGGATGTTTTTACCCGCGCCGTTCACGTCCCTTAGTTGCGGTGCTGCGGATTGATGTGCCATGATACATTGGATAAGTCGTGACATGAGCGGCTCTCGTTCGACGTCTGTTCGCGCTTGTCTTGCCAACTGTATATGCACAAAAACGAAAAACCATATTCCTCTGCTCCACCCATCCCTTGCTCCGCCCAGCTCACATCCTGCCTCCGTCTGCCGCGCGTGCGCCACCGATCCCCGCGGGTCGGGGGCGGCGCGGGGCGCAGCGCAGCAGCGGGGAGAGAGTAGGCAAGGCCGATGGGGGGGAACCATGAAAGGAGCAATCGCGCCACGGTGAGAAGGATAACATCGGAGGGACATGCTGGCGCTCAGGGGGAGGAGGAGGAGGAGGAGGGGGATGGGGGAGGAGGAAGAGGAGGACGAGGAGGAGGACGAGGAGGAGGGCGAGGAGAACAGAAAACATCGAGGAGAACAATGAGGGGAACGGGGGGGGGATCATCATGGGTGCCACCTCGCGCGCGGAATCGCACCGACGCCGCAAGCGCAGATGGCAGGCGACTTTTGCGTGGGTCTCATTTCTGCGTCGCTCCCCCCCCCCCCCCGCTCTTCTCGAGCGGCCCTCGTGACGTACTTTGAGCCACGATGTGCTCGCGGCGCCTGCTTCCAGCTCGTTCGCCGTCGACGCCAGCCGATGCGAGACGAGCACCGCCCTGGGCCCAGAGGCGCGGGGGCCACCCACGCGCAGGCGACGCTCTCCGCGGAGCGTGTGCCGAGATGGTGCCCAGAGGGGGGGGGGGGGGGGGGGGGCGGACTTCGAGCGGCGCGGGCCGAAGAAGGGGGCGGAGAGGAACGCCTCGTAAAGGCTGCTAGCGTCTCCAAGGGCCTCATCTGTGAACGTCTGTTGGTTGCGCGTCGATCTGTTGGTTGCGCGTCGATCCCCTCCTCCCCCTCCCCCCCCCTCCTCTTCCTCCTCCTCCTCCTCCTCCTCCTCATCCCCCTCCTCATCCCCCTCCTCCTCCTAACTGCCGTTCGCTCTTTTGGGGGAAGGTTGCTCGTCGTCGTCGTCGTCGTCGTCGTCGGCGTCGTCCTCGGGGTCCTTGCTCCGCCCCGCGCCTTCGTGCTGCGCGCGTTTGCGCGGCCCAGCCAGCGGCGGCGGCGGTCGTCAAGAGGGAACGAGGTAGGAGGAGGAAGAGGAGGAGGGGGGCGAGAAGGAGGAGGAGGACGAGGAGGAGGAGAAGGACCGTGAGGAGGAGGGGGGGGGAGGCGGTGGCGGTGGGCGGCGGTGACCGAGGAGGAGGGGGTGGAGGAAAAGAGGAGGCGGGAGTCGGGGAGGAAGAGGTGTGGGGGGTGGTGGTGCGTGGTAGTGGGGTGGTGGTGGTGGTGGGGTGGCGGTGGTTGCGATGGCGGTGATGGCCAGGGAGAGGAGGAAAGGGAGGCGGAGGAGAAGGAGGAACAGAAAGAGGAGGAGGAGGAGGATGAGGAGAAGGGGGAGGTGGCGGCGCGTGTTGACGATGAGGTGGGTAGGGAGAGGAGGGGGAGGAGGAGGAGGATGAGGAGCAGGAGGAGGAGAGGAGGAGGAGGAGGGAAAAGGGGGATGTGGCTGCTGTGTGCGATGACGGAGAGGAGGGGGAGGCGGAGCAGGAGGAGGGGAGTAGGATGAGGAAAAAGGAGGATGAGGGGGAGGGAGGGGGAGGTGGGGGGGAGGAAGAGGTGGGAAGGTGGCGGCGCTGTTGACGATAAAGGAGGGGAGGAGAGGAGGAGGAGGAGGGGAGGAGGAGGAGGAGGGAAGAGGAGGAGATCGGGGAGGAGGGGAAGGTAGCGGCGGCGTTGACGATGAGGGAGGGGGGGACGAGGAGCAGGAGGAGAAGGAGGAGTAGGAGGAGGAGGAGGAACAGGAGGATATGGAGGAGGTGCATGAGGAAGAGGCAGGAGGGGGCAGGAGGAAACGGCGGAAGCAAGGTGCACTGCCCCGAGGGGTTGCGTCGCAGGCTTGCCGAAGCCGCGGAGGCTCGAGGCTCGGGAGGCTCGTGGGAGGCCTCTTTCTTTGTTTCCTCCCTCTCTCCCTCCCTTTGCTCGGTTCCCTCTCCCTCCCTTTGCTCTCCCCCTCTCTCCAGCCAGCCCTTCCTCCTCCGCTTTCTCCCTGCCGGGCGGGCCATGTAAGGTGCGCAACGCAGTGCCGCGTGGCATCATGACAGCTCCTGCTCCTCCTCCTCATCGTCCTCCTCGTTCCCTCCTCTCTCCTCTTACTTCTCCTACCAGGTCCGCCTCCTCCGCCTCCTCCTCCTCCTCCTCCTCCTCCTCCTCCTCCTCCTCCTCCTCCCCCTCTTCCTTCTCGTCGCTCCCTCCTCCCTCCTCCCTCCTCCTCCTCCTCCTGCTCCTCCTCCTCCTCCTCCTCCCCCTCCTCCCCCCCGCCTTCTCCTCCTCCACCTCCACCTCCACCTCCTCCCCCAGGTCTGGAATTTATGGAATGCGTGGAACTTCTGGAATGTTGAGATCTTCTTGGATTTTTGGAATTTCTGGATTTTTTTGGAATTTCTGGAATGTTTGGGATTTTTGGAATTGCTGGAATTCTGGGATTTGGGGAATTTTTAGAATTTTTGGAATTTCCGGAATGTTTGGAATTTTTGCGATTGCCAGAAATTCCAGACATTCCAAACATTCCAGACACTCCACACATTCCAGAATTCCAGAAATTCCCGACATTCCAGAAATTCAAGAAATTCCCGTAATTCCAAACATCCAGAAATTCAGAAATTCCTGAGATTCCAGAAATTCCAGAAATTCCAGAAATTCCCGACACTCCACACATTCCAGAATTCCAGAAATTCCAGAAATTCCAAACATCCAGAAATTCCAGACATTCCAGAAATTCCTGAGAATAGCGGCCCGCCGGTGGCTCGCACTGCATTATCGCCCCCCGCGCCCTGGCCATCTTCTCCCGCGCCGAGAGCAGCCTCGAGATTTACAGGGCCGCAGGCTGTATCGTGCCTCCTGAGTGCTGCCGCGAGACCTTTGACTGGTTCGACGGCGGCCTCACCTCCTTCTACGGACACCCGTGCTGCTACGAGTCCAAGTGGTTCGACGGCGGCCCCTCCTTCTACGGACCCCAGTGCTGCTACGAGTTTCTCAGGTTCGACGGCGGTCACCTCCCCCTCTTCTACCCAGTGCTGCTGCGAGACTCTCTGGTTCGACGGCGGCCGCTACTTCTACGGGTCCCAGTGCTGCTACGAGGCTCAGAAGTTCGACGGCGGCGCCTCACCGACCTTCTACGGCCCCCAGTGATGCCGCGACTCCTAGGGCTTCGACGGCGGCACCCCCCTCCTCTCCTTCGGCCCCGAGGCTTCGGGCCCGAAGCCCCAGGCGCGGACCTTCGTCGTCGTCGGCTGAGTTTTGGGAGTCCCGAAAGCTTGAGGTCCCCGATTCGGCACGTGTAAATAACCATCTAGCGAAACGGGGGATCCACAAGAGCCACCCGAGATATCCAGCCATGTTTGAGAGCCGTCAGCTCTTGACACTAGCGAGAAAACAATTCGAGCAGGTGTATAAATCCCTCCTGCTGGGCCCCGCTTTGGGTAATTCGTTCCCGAGACGGTCTCTGAGGCGCAGGGCGCTGGGGGGCACTCCGGCCCTGAGCCGGATCCCATCTTTTGTGGTTTTCCTCCGAGCCTGGCTTCAATCCCGTAGTTGACCAGGACAAGAGGTTTTTCGGAGTTCTGATCCTGATCCTGATCGCCCGCCGCCTCCTCCGCCTGCTTGTCCTCTTCCTCCTCCTCGTCCTCCTCCTCCTCCTCCTTCTCCTCCTCCTCCACTTCCTCGTCCACATTGCAAAACTCGTCGCCTCCACTCCTTTTCTCTCGTTTTCTTTCCCCCCTACGCTCTGCGCCGACGGCCACCAACCACATGTTGTTGTCGGTCATTTCTATAACATCCTAGAGCGAATGGCCACCAACCACCGCTATGTGTTTTATATAAAATTGAACACACACACACGCATATATATATATATACATATATATATGGTCCCCTTTGTGATCATACATCATATATATATATATATATATGTATATATATATATACACATACACTAGAACCACGCGCGCGCTTCGCGCGCGCTTAGGTTCTAATCGACCCCATCCCTTGAGGAGGTCCCGTATCCACTGCAGCGATTACTAATTCATGGTGTAAGCATGAGGTACAAGAAACATCCATTATGCTGGCCGAACAGAACCCAAGTACCGACAATGACATATGCTCCTTAATCCGCCGACCTTGTCGGCGTGTGTGTGAGGCGTTCTTCCGTTTGTCGTCGTCGACGTCGCCGTCGTCGTTGTCGTCGTCGTCGCCCTCGCCATCTTCCCCCTTTCCTCGGGCCCTCTTCCTCAACCGATCCAGCCAATACGAAATCGCATCGAACAACGAAGGGAAACACTTTCCCTTGATCCCTTCCCCAGCGGAGGGGGTGTCCCGGGGCAACTCCCGGGGGGTGGTCCCGGCGGGTGGTCTCGGGGGGTGGTCCTGGGGGGTGGTCCCAGGGGGGGCCCTGGGGCCCGTGGGGTTTCTGTTATTGTTGTGCCGATCCCGAATATGTGGCGGAGGGCCCCCGGGACCTCCCCAAGAACCGGGGGGAGAGAGCCTCTCTTCCCTTCCCCCCAGCGTCCCCGCTTTGCCCCCCCTTCCAAGCGTCCCATGCTCCCCTTGTCCACAGGAGGGAGCCCCCCCCCACGGGCCAGTTCCCCCCTCCACAGGGGGGAGCGACCCCTCTTGGTCGTCGTCGTCGTCGTCGTCGTCGCCGCCGTCGGCGTTCAGGGTCGGCGGCGCCGGCAGTAAGGCCTCTCCAGTATTCAATTCGAAGCTACGCAAGCCTTTTTTGCCAAACACATGCAAGGCTATGAATGCAAATCAACGCAAAGAAAAGCGATGGTCATAAATGCAATGTGGATCACGAAACAATGCAATTGCACATGCAACGGAAAGCAACCCAGTGGAACGCAATGCAATACAATGCAAAAGACCGAGAGTGTCCGAGGCGTCACGCAAAACTCACAGATCCCAGGGACGAGCCGCCCTGGGAATAGCCCAAGAGGACCCCGAGGGGAGCCCAAGACAGGGTCAAAGGGCACCCAAGAACATCCAATGAGTTCTCCGAGAGAGGCTAAGGGGTGCCCAAGCGTGGCCCCGAAAGAGCTCCAAGCAGGCTCCAGAACGAAACACAGGAGGGCCCCAAGAGGCGCTCCAAGAAAGCCCGAAGATAACGACAGAAAGAGAGGGTCCAAGGAAATGCCACCTCAGCGCGACAAAAAACGCAGAGGCCCACAATGAGCCCCAAAAAGGGCGTTCTCAACAGCCCCATCCGTTGAGAAGGTCACAGCTCCACTGAAGCAGTGACCCACAACTGGCTTGAGCTCGAGGTAAACAAGTACCGATCATGCGGATGGAAGCGAGACCTACGGCCCCAGATGAAGGCGGGGTTCACATTGCGCCCCCCCGTCAATTTCGGCACGGCACTCACACGGATCTTGTCCCCCTGGGAGTTCCTTTTTTCGGTTCCAGGGACAAAGTTCGCACGGCGTCGCTCCGCCCATCTCGGCACACCCAACCCTCGAATCGTGCCCCAGAGGGATGTCGTTTCACGTACGGCCATAGTGTGGGGATTCGCATAACGTCACGTCCCCCCCACGCGTATGTCGACTGTTTCCTCACACGAATCGTATCAACAGGGAGCTCCACCGACGGTTCCAGAGCCAACGTTCGCATCCCGCCGCCCCGCCCATGGCAGTAAATACACCCCTGACTTGGATCGTGAGTTCGGGGCGTCTTGGGTGCTTCTGTGGGCCACGCGGCATGTTTCTGTGAGGCTTCTGAAGCCCTGAGATGGATCGTGAATCGGGAGCCTCTTGAAGCCTTTTCTGGGAGCCTCGTGCAGGACGTCGAAGCGAGACCTCCCATACGCTTACGGGGGTGACTACTGGGAAGCCTCCTGGGACCGTTTTGGGGGCGTTTGGGGAGTCTCTGGCCTCTTGGGACCTTCTTGGGGGTCCTCTTGGGGCTCTTTGGGGCTCTTTGGGGCCCTCTTGGCCCGTCCCGGGGCCCTCTTGGACCGTCTTGGGCGCTTGGGCCGACTTGGGGCCCTTTGGGGGCCCTCTTGGGCCGTCGAGGGTGCCTCCTGTGGCCCTCTTGGGGCTCCCTGGGGACTCTTTTGGAAACCTCTGGGGACCGCCGTGGGCCGTCGGGGGGCTCTCATGGACCGTGTTGGAGCTCTCTTCGGCCGTCTTGGGGCCCTCTTGGGGGCCTCTTGGGTCGTCTTACGGCCGTCTTGGAGGCCTTTGGGTCCGTCTTGGGCGCTGTAAGGACCGAAGAAGCGAATATGCTACAAACGTACGTTTTCCGAAAGGAATTTGGCTGCTTCTGCCTTTTGGTGACCTTCTGGGAGGCCGTCTTGAGGGCCTCTGAGGCCAAACATGTAGATGTCCCGCTGGTTTGTGAAAGATTCGAATTTCTCGAGGACCTTTTCGGAAGCCTCTCGGGTTCCCTTGGGGGCCTCCTGGGCCGTCTTGGAGCGCTCTTGGGGTCCTCTTGGTGCGTCTTGGAGAGCTCTTGGGACATCAGTAAACAATCTTGGGCGGATTTAGGGCTGCTCTGAGCCTCGGGGGCGGGTCCCGGAGGGCTCCTGGGAGGGGGGCACTACCTATGTACAAGTGGGGGGGCCCTGCGGGTCCCCGGGGTCGGAATCTCCCACATATGTGTGTGTATATATATATATATGAACCGACCATTCGGGCCAGCCTGCAATTGTTGCTGACATATAGAAATTATAGAAAGAAAAAAACATAGCAGCGTGTGGGTCCCATTCGCTTTAAGGCGGTGCCAGAAATTATAGAACATGAGAGTGCTTGGTGACCGCTGGCGCAAAGCGTCATGGGGGAAAGGGGGTGTAGAAGAAGAGTGGAGGCGACGAGAGCGTTTCCTCTTCATGCACATCGCATCACAATACTATACGACACAGTCTGGTGACAAGCGAGTGCAATTCAATGAGCCCGATTACTTCTGCGGAAATCCCTCAGGCTCGCATTTGCGAAAATGGGGCCCCATGGGGGGCACCCCATATTCATATATACATATACACACATATATATATGTGTGTTAATGTATGTGTGTGTGTGTTAATTTATATGTACGCAATCATACATAACTACATGTATGGATCGATTGTTCCCATTGAATATGCCTGGGGTCAATTTTTTATTGTTGTTAATTCGACGTGTTGAAAACCACGTTAGATGCTGTTTTGTTTTCTGATCCATGCAGCAAGCTTCAGGCACGACCGAAACACGATTCATGTTTGGAGCGTGATCAGATTTAGTGGCTGTTTCAAAGAAGCCGTGCTACAACTAATTCGATTGCGTTGATTCGCGTTTTTGTCTACGCCGTCCTCAACACGTTCTCCTTGCGTAACTCTTTCCCCGTATGGTCTGTACATCTATGATGCGCTTGTGCTCGTCGCTGGCAGTCGCTGCTGGCTGGTCGCGGGGCGCCTGGGCCTGGCCTGTTTCGCCCCGCTGCTAGACTGGCGGTGGGGCAGTTTGTTTGTTTTGTTTTTGCGTTTTCGGCTGTGCGCGCGGAGCGGGAAGAACGGGCGGCAGCGGCAGCAGGAACGGGAGCGCGGGAACGAAGAGGGCAGGGATGATAAGGAACAGCTTTCGACAAGAGAGCCAAACAACGCCGAACAAATGATTTTCCGCTTCGACGGGCCTGACAACGCCAATCATAATATGTAAAACAACGCTAAACAACCGTCGCACGTGTTAGAGCCTGTCAAGTTTGCCAAAAGTCCCAGACACACATATGAACTGCCTCGAATTCGGGATCTTGTCTCACGCATCTTTCTTGGCGATGATTGGTGCCCGCATCGGCAGAAGATGGGCTGGTTCGTTGACAGGTTCCTCACGAATCTTTTCGAGTTTCAAGACTCTGTTCAGTCGCGTGACCTTCACATCAACTATGCGCGTAACGATGTCCAGAAGCAATCTATGAAGGCGCTGAAGCGTTACCATCAACCCGCCGTCCCCCCACTGGAATCTCTTCTTCGACGTGCATGTGCGTGGATCCCTGGGGTCTCCATTGAGCACATTACGCGCGTGTGCATCCTGGCTAAGTCCCTGGCCAAGAGGGCTAGTATGTATCTTCCGCTTGCCAATATCCGGATACTGTCCAGATGTGTTTGTACGAGTGCCCGTTTCCACGCTGCGCCAAGAGGCTGTATTCCTGGGTGTCCTGCTTCCTCGTCTCATCTTCCCGACCTTGATGATATGGTTCATTATTTGGTTTGTCCTAGACTCCAACAACTACTCTTTCAGTGGATGGGTTCTTGGGCTCCGAGGTCTTCTGGGTCTCCTGAGGGTTCGCCCTGGCTTCACTCCTTCCTGTTTTTCCCAACCATCCTGTGGTGCTGGGTCCTCGTTTTGAAGAGACGGTGCCCCGCGTTTTCCTTCCTTCCTTCCTTCCTTCCTTCCTCCCGCTGCCTCCTCCCCCTTCCCATCAGCATCATCATCATCAACACCCATTTCGGCACACCCCTCACACGTTTCGTGGCTCCATAGGGAGCTCCACCGAAGGCCCCAGTGCCCGCGGCCGCATTTGCGTCCCCCACACCCATTTCGGCACACCCGTCACACGTTTCGTGGCTTCATAGGGGTCGTTGCGGGCTTCCATAGGGAGCTCCACCGAAGGCCCCAGTGCCCGCGGCCGCAATGCGTCCCCCACAACCAATTTCGGCACACCCTCACACATAGGGAGCTCCACGAAGGCCCAGTTGCCGCATGCGTCCCCCGCACCTTTCGGCACATCACACGTTTCGTGGCTCCATAGGAGCTCCACCGAAGGCCCCAGTGCCCGCGGCCGCATGCGTCCCCCACACCCATTTCGGCACACCCCTCACACGTTTCGTGGCTCCATAGGGAGCTCCACCGAAGGCCCCAGTGCCCGCGCCCGCATGCGTCACCCACACCCATTTCGGCACACCCCTCACACGTTTCGTGGCTCCATAGGGAGCTCCACGGAAGGCCCCAGTGCCCGCGCCCGCATGCGTCAGCCACACCCATTTCGGCACACCCCTCACACGTTTCGTGGCTCCATAGGGAGCTCCACCGAAGGCCCCAGTGCCCGCGGCCGCATGCGTCCCCCACACCCATTTCGGCACACCCCTCACACGTTTCGTGGCTCCATAGGGAGCTCCACCGAAGGCCCCAGTGCCCGCGGCCGCATGCGTCCCCCACACCCATTTCGGCACACCCCTCACACGTTCGTGGCTCCATAGGGCCTCCAACGAAGCCCCAGTGCCCGCGGCCGCATGCGTCCCCCACACCATTCGGCACACCCAGCTGCCAGCGCGGCCGCATGCGTCCCCCACACCCATTTCGCACACCCTCACACGTTTCGTGGCTACATAGGGAGCTCCACCGAAGGCCCCAGTGCCCGCGGCCGCATGCGTCCCCCACACCCATTTCGGCACACCCCTCACACGTTTCGTGGCTCCATAGGGAGCTCCACCGAAGGCCCCAGTGCCCGCGGCCGCATGCGTCCCCCACGCCCATTTCGGCACACCCCTCACACGTTTCGTGGCTCCATAGGGAGCTCCACCGAAGGCCCCAGTGCCCGCGGCCGCATGCGTCCCCCACACCCATTTCGGCACACCCCTCACACGTTTCGTGGCTCCATAGGGAGCTCCACCGAAGGCCCCAGTGCCCGCGGCCGCATGCGTCCCCCACACCCATTTCGGCACACCCCTCACACGTTTCGTGGCTCCATAGGGAGCTCCACCGAAGGCCTCAGTGCCGCCGCCCGCATGCGTCACCCCCACCCATTTCGGCACACCCCCCGCATTTCTCGCACGGCAGGGTCATCACCACGGTGGCGTGCCAGGGGCGCACCATGCGCGAAGGCGACGGGGCGGGGGAACGGCGCTCCGGGGGCGGCCAGACCTCCGGGGCGCGAGCAGTCCGCGGCCAGACCATCTCTCGGTCCTGTGGACTCTCGCCCTGGGCCGTCGGCTGCCCGGCGCGCTGCTCCCTCGGTCGACGTCGCCCAGGCGTGATCCTGGATTGCGGCCGCCACGAGGTAGGGAACGGCAAGAAGGAGGACGACGACTGGTGGCTGGAGCTCTACGCGCTGCTCTCGCGCGCCACGCGCCACGAGGACCTCCTGCTCATGCGGGCGCCGCGCATCGAGTTCTTCCTGGCAGGGCCGCCGCAGGGCTTGCGGAAGCAGCTGGAGCAGTTTGCGGCGCGCACGAAGCGGCGCAGGAGGGAAGCGACGGCCCTCGCCAGGGAGCTCGGCTTCACCGAGTTCATCCGCGAGGCCTGACCTGAGGAGCGTCTCCCCCGAGCCGCGCCTTCTCTCGACTGCCCGACTAATTGTTTGGCCTCGCGCCGCGGACGACCCGCGCGCGTCGCTGGGACCCTCTCGGGGCGACCAGCGCGCGTCGCGGGAACTCCGTGCTGCGGGGGGCCCGGCGCCTCGTTCGCCCGTCGTCGCTCTGCCCAGCGGTCAGAGACTGGCCCGCTATCAGCCAGCCAGTTAGCTAGTCAGCTCTCTCTGCTTCGCGCAGCGGACGACCCGCGCGCGTCGCTGGGACCCCGCCCGGGGCGACCAGCGCGCGTCGCGGGGACTCCGCGCTGCGCTGCGCCCGCAGCCTTGGATTTTGGAGTGCGCGGGCAAAGAGGAAGGAAAAGAAGAGCCGAAAGCGGGCGCGATCCTCGCAAGAGGCGTGCCGACATGGGCGTCGCGACGTGCGGACGCTGCCGTCGGGGTTCCCGCGGAAGCTGCCTGCGGCGGCCACGCCCAGTGTCACGTGTGTTCGGACAGGCATGCTCGACACTTACACTAGGCGGTTCCATGATCGCATTCATGCAAATATATTCACTCGCGCGCAGACCCATTCATACTCAGATTCCCTCGCGCTCTGACTCACCCGCGTTCTTTCTCTCGTAATCAGATATATCGTATTCTTTTGCGTTGTGTGCCCCGCCACATCTCGGCACACCCCTCATGCGGTTCGTGGCCCCATAGGGAGCACCGCCGAAGAAGATACTCACAATTGCGATACTCACAACTGCATATGGTTGGGTCTTTCGCCAGGATAATTTTTCATGGGGTGGGTCCTGATCAATGTTTTTTTTTAAAGTTCCATGTTGTGTGATGCTTTCCTCAGTATGCACTCTTCAGTCAGATATTGCCTGCCTGGCTCGCCATCTCAGCAATTTGAAGCCCGTCTCCGAATACAGGCACGGAGGCATCGTGCGTGCAGACTGGTCTGGTCTACGCTGTCTCAGACAAACAACTAACGAAGGCCCCGGGCTGGTGCCCCACGAAGGCCCCAGTGCCCGGGGCCTTCGTGGGGCACCAGCCTCTTGGGACCGCTTTTGGGCACCAGCCTTTGTGGGGTCATCGTGGAACCATCTTGGAGGAGTTCGATCAAAGCCGGGGGGGTCGTCAAGTAGCCGTTCCCCCCCCCCCCCTCGGGGGGACAAACTGATTCCAAAACGCTGATGTGATCACTCCGTAGCCAGTTTGGTTCAAGTGCTACGTTGAGCAAGCGCAATATCTGAACTTTCCTGAACAGGCAATATACGAACATTCGTATTTCAGCACTCACGATGGTGTTCGCGAGGGCGATCGCATGCGGAATATGTGCATTGAGCGGCAGTAGTGTGGTCTCCGCCTTGCACGTTGTTTCGAACGCAGAGGACGGCATGGGAATCTATGAATTTTCGGACCCACAGTATAAGATGGAACCATATTCCGAGTGTGATGATATCGAAAGCGGGGGGCCCGATTGGGACGATGAAAGCTTGAATGTTGAAGACTGGAGACGTATTGTTTCTGAGTGCCGTCAAAGGCAACATAACGAGTCATTGCGACACTATAAGGAGCTTGTGCAGTTTGTGCATGTTGGCAAGTGCGCAGGCAGTTCAATTGGTATGGCCATCTACAAGCAAACCCCTTACCATGAGATTCACATTCGGCAGGTCGACAATTGCCGCGCAGACAAGCAACGCACGTGGATTGCTTCTGTTCGAGACCCGCTTGCTCGTGTTGTATCTGCTTTCAATTGGAGGAACCCCCTAAACGGAGATTCGCCGCACGGGCAGGCAGGTTTCCAGCAAGATAAACAAGAGCAGGAGTTCTATCGATGCTTCCGAAAAGTCAACGACTTTGCGGAGTCGTTGCAGGACCAGAGCGATTGCGGTAGCATTGCCCGCCGAGCGCTTGAGAAGCCAATCATGTCTGAGCACGTTGGTAAAGGCTTTCGCTATTATTTTGAACACGATCTCGAGTGCGTTCTCGCACAAGAGGTGTATTTGATTCGTTCCGAGACGATTTCTCACGATCTCAAGGATGTGTTTGGGCGTTTGGGGTGGGCAGCGCCCGCCGAAATTCCGCATGACAAGGGTCAATACCCCTTCCAACACGAAACATACCTCAGTGACGAGGGGAAGCATTTCCTGCAAAGCGCGTTGAAGGATGATTATGAGGTCGTGCGGGCTTTAGAGCGCGCTGCTAAAAATGGCAGGCGTTAGGTCGGCTCGTTTGAAGCAACGATTTGAGCCACGGCAGCAGCCCTGCCACGTTTGAAGCTTCACTGCCCTCTGAAAAGCCATGCCCGTCAAATTCAGTGCCACGTCCTCCCCCTGCGAATATGAAAGGCTGCCGCCTCTGCCGCCGACCCCACTTTGTTCTTTCGCGGCAGGGGGCCCTGCGCAATAATGAGGGGTCACGGTGGATCATGGGATGACACATATACATGTCTACATATTCGAAAGAGCGTGTTCTACCGCTGCTGGCGGAAATTTTTTTTGTTTTTTTTTAGTTTTTTTTCTTTTAGTTTATGTTGGTTATGTTTTTGTTATTTGTTCTGATTTTTTTGCTCTGTATTATGCTTGTCTGCTTTCTTTGGGGTTTGTTTCTTCTTGGTGCTTGCGTTTTGGTTTACACATTTGTGTGGTGCTTCTTTATGTTTGTTCTTTTGTATTGCTGTTTTTTGTTTGCTGTTCTGCTGGCGGAAAAACGGGGGGGGGTCACTGGGGGGTCCTAACCCGTTCCTCCCCCCTCGAAAACCGGGGGGGGGTCACTACTGGTTCGAACCCCTCCCCCCCCCGTCCATCATGAAAAGGGGAGGGGTCACCACCATTTCGAACACCCCCCCCCCTCGAAAACCGGCGGGGGGGTCACTACCGGTTCGAACCCCGACCCCCCTGAAAACTGGGGGGGGGGGGGGGGGGGGTCACTACCAGTTCGAACCGCCCCCCCCTTCGCCGCCCGCAAACGATTCCCGCTCCTCGGGACAGTTGGACAATGGTGGGGATGCTGGGGCAGTGGTGGGAACGGTGGTGGCGGGGCCAGCGGTGCGGGGACAGTGGGACAGTGGTGCGGACAGTGGTGGGGACGGTGGTGGTGGGGACAGCGGTGAGGGGGCAGCGGGACAGTGGCGGGGACAGTGGGACAGTGGTGGGGACGGAAGTGGTGGGGGCAGTGGTGAAGGCGGTGGCGAGGACAGTGTGGGACAGTAGTACAGTGGGGAAAGTGGTGGGGGCAGTGGGACAGTGATGGGGACAGTGGGGACGGTGGGACAGCACGGTTGGACAACGGCGGGGACAGTGGGACAGTGGTGGGAACAGTGGGGACAGTGGGACAGTGGTGTGGACCGTGGGGAAAGTGGGGAGAGCGGGACCGTGGTGGGACAACGGTGGGGAGAGTGGGGACAGTGATACACTGGTGGGGGCACTGGTGGGGACAGCGGGGACAATGGTGGGAACAGTTGGGACAGTGGGGCAGTGGTGGGGACTGGTGGTGGGGACAGTGGTCTGGGGACAGTGGGAACGTGGTGGAAACAGTTGGACAGTGGAGGGTACAGTAGTGGTGGAGTCAGTGGTGAGGGCGGTGGCGAGGACGGCGGTAGGATAATGGGACAGAGGTACAGTAGGGACAGTGGTGAGGACACTGTGGGCAGCGTTGGGAACAGTAGCGGCGGGGACAGTGGGACAACGGGGACAGTGGGGCAGTGGTTGGGGCCGTGGAGAAAGTGGGGAGAGTGGAACCGTGGTCGGAACAGTGGTGGGGACAGTGGTGTCAGTGCGACGGTGGTGGGGGCACTGGTGGGGACAGTGGGGACTGTGGTGGGAACAGCGGGGACAGTGGTGGTGAGGACAGTGGTGCTGGGGACAGCAGTGGGGGATGTGGTGCGGACGGTGGTAGGGACCCAGAGGTGTTTGCTGGCGGTGAGCGTGGGGGGGGTGAGGGGTTCGAACCGGTAGTGACCCCTCGGTTTTCGAGGGGGGGGGAGGTTCGAACCGGTAGTGACCCCCCCGCTGTTCGAGGGGGGGGGTTCGAACCGGTAGTGACCCCCCCCGGTTTTCGAGGGGGGGGGAGGGGTTCGAACAGGTAGTGACCCCCCCGGTTTTCCGGAGAGGGG
>CAUYUJ010008969.1:378340-495423 GCA_963575745.1 Prorocentrum cordatum
CTCACGCTAGGGCGGGTCGGCTGGGGCCTCAGAGCTGGCGGGCGCATCCTGACCGACAGGGGGGGCAGCGAGTTCGATGTCATGAGGTTCTCGCCCGCCTTCCTCGCCGCCAGGGTCAAGGAGGACACGCGTCAGGCGGCATCGCTCGAGGAGTACGTCAGCAGGCCCGAGACCTTCTGGCAGTGGCGGCCGCCGCCGTGGTGGACGCCGGTCAACCAGCTCCTCGGAGCCAAAGAGTCGGAAACCTGGACGGCTCACCACAAAGGCTGCCTGAGACGATTGGCGTCGCTGGCCAGCTGGCCCCAGGCCCGACTGGCGAGGCATGGGCGTGAGATTGACCCGCTCTGCAAGCTCTGCGGAGCCGCCCCTGGGACGATGCACCACAGACACCATGCGTGCCCAGCCTGGGCGGCATGGAGGCGGGACTACTGCCCATACCAGGTGAGTCAGGCAGCGGAGCAGGCCCACCGCACGGGGGCCCCCTTCGACGAGCTATTCAGTCAGGGGCTCTTCGTCGACATCAGCCTCCTGGTGGCCAGGCCAGCCTGGGATGACAGCTGGGCGCGGCGTTCCTGCGGGTGGGGGGACGGCATTTTGGTGGTACCAGATGGGTCCTTCGTCTTCACAGACGGCTCGTGCCTGAACGGGGACTTCCCGCACGTCAGGAGCGCAGGCTGGGCGGTCATAGTGTGCGGCTGGTGTGGGTTTGCGCTCCGAAAGCCGCGCCCCCTCGTAAACTACGCAGCCCCTCGCACTCCCAGGGCTACGATACCTTGTAAACTACGCTGGATCCGCGCTCCCAGGGCCCCGAGCCTTTGCAAATTACGCGGGATTTGCGCTCCCAAGGCCGCGACCCCTTGCAAGTTACGCGGGATTCATGCTCCCAGAACCCCCTGGGCATCCTGGAGCCCAGGTCCTTCAAATTTTGCAAAACGAGCGTTTCGCTCGAGACATCCCCAGAATGTCTGCGCGCAGGATGCGTCATCCTCGAGCGGGCACGGAAAAAGTCAACACTTTTATGTTTTTTTGTGTCCCGGTCGGGGCTCCAAACCTTGTTATTTTGTTGGGATTCTGCGCAATGCGCTCCGCACCCTATTTTTAACAAGGGAAAGCGGGTGCCTGCAGACCCCATTAGGCAACGAGGATTCGACATGGGGGGCGCATTTTCCTTGAGCGGGCACGCGCGAAATACATTTTTTCCACGCCGAATGGGACTTTACCGAGTTACTGATCGCAAATAATTTCGCCTGCCTCATTCAAGCATGGCACCGGAAAACAACAAAACTAAAAGAGAACCCTGGGCCTAAGCCCTTTCCAGGGATAATTCCGCTGGCCCTCTTCCGACCATGTTATTTACTGCAATTCCGCCGGCCTCCTTCAAATCGAGGCGGGGGGGAAAACCAATTAAAAGAGAACCCTGGGCTTAAGCCCTTTCCGGAAAAAGTCCACCGCGAGCCAGGACCCCCTGGATCATCAGGTCAGGAGTTGGGGCTTTGGCTGGGGGTCGGTGTGGGTTGTGCTGTCCTCACCTCCCGTACAGTGCTTCTGTTCGCTCAGTACTGTGCCCAGGAGGGTCTGGACCCTGGGGGCTTCCTGATCTGATGAGGGCGGCGGAGATACCCGTTGCCAAGTTCCAATTGAGCGGAGCGAGGAAACATTATCATTTGCACCCACATTGGCGCGTGAGCAACCCGCGTAAGGCCGCGTGTGAGCGCCCTCGTTTCCAGCATGGCGTGCCGCGCTGTCGGCCCTCGTGAGCTACCGCGTGAGGTCGCTACGTCATTTCGCACAAGACTCCTGTGGCTTCGTCGCTCAAGTGATGTTTTACCAGCTCTCAGACCATGGATTCCTGATGCAAGGGTTCCTTAACCAATGCCCCCGCCCCGGTGCTCAGACAGGCGACCACACACCCGCACGTCCCCGTCAGGCTCACCTTCGAGAAGCTGAGCAGCCAGGCAGGTGTCTGGGTACAGAAGGGCCCCAAGCCTTTCGAGCTGCCTGCGGCCAAGCAGGAGGGGATCCAGCCCGAGCCAGAGGAGGAGGACTCGCTGACGGACTGGAAGGCGCCGCTCCTGGACGAGAGTGGGAGCCCGAACAAGGCGATCACAGAGTTCTTCGACCAGGCTGAGGTGCGCCTGATACACCTCCTCGGCATCAAGGACGGCGCCAAGTACAGAGGCAGGGCGCAGGGGCTTAGGAGGGTACCAAAGCAGCTCATCCACCTCCTGCGCTCGGAGGAGGTGCGCAGGACCAGCCCGCTCACTCGTTGCTGGATCACTTTGGGGCGCCTGGCCACTCAGTTGGTGGCCGCGGCGTCGGTGCCTCATCCCTCGCCTGGGCACCACAAGCACGTCAAGCGCCTGCAGGCGGCCGCAATGGGCTTGGTCCCCAAGTTTGAGGCAGCGGGCTGCGAGATGTTCGGCGGCACCAAGATGGCGACGATGCTTGAGGAGATCGCGGGCAGGTCGCAGCAGGGCGGCATCTTCCTCCAGGCCATCAGTGCCGCCATTGAGGTCAAGCGCAAGGAGGACGTGAAGATCGCCAGGCAGCGCTGGAAGGAGTTCATGGCCGAGGCCCTTAGTGGGAACGGGAAGGGTGCTCACGCGATCATCAAGCAGGCCAACCTTGAGACCTGCTCCATCCTCGGCCCTGGTGAGGGCGAGGCCCCCCCAGTCCCGCTGGTCGGGCAGCAGGCCCTGGACAAGATCCTGCAGGAGTGGAAGGCGCTCTGGCACAAGGAGAGCTCCTCCAGCGTCCGCCCAGAGAACTGGGACGAACCCTTGGGGCTGGATGCCATCACGGCGGAGGATGTGCTGACAGCGGCGAATACCTTCCCCAGGAAGACGGCTCTGGGATGGGACGCCTTCCACCCCAGGCTCATCCTCAGCTTAGGCAGGGTGTGCGCCGACCAGCTGGCCGAGATCTTGACAGCCTGGGAACGGCACCCTCAGCCGTCGGAGCTTTTCACCACGATCATTGTCTTCCTGGGGAAGCCCGACGGGGGCCGACGCCCGATCGGTCTCCTATGCATGTGGATGCGCATCTGGAGCCGCATCAGGCGCAAGTACTGCGCGGGCTGGGAGAGGGACCACAAGCTCCCCGAATACTGGGGGGCAGATTCGGACACCTGTTGTGACAGGGCGGCATGCATCCACAACCTTCTGCTCGGCCTAGCGCGCGAGAAGAACTTCGAAGCTGCATCGGTCTACTTCGACATCAGCAAGTTCTACGAGCAGATCAGCCACGGGCTACTACTCGAAGCGGCACGGGGTTGTGAGTTCAACACGGGGTTGATCCAGGCGCTGTGTGTGCTGTACTCGGGCCCTCGCAGGGCCAGGGCTGACCTAGCCCTCAGCGAGCAGCTGGTCATAGACGACACCGTCATCGCTGGCTGCTCCTGTGCGACGACCATGGCGAGGATCATGCTTTACGACCTCCTGCTGCAGTCGAGGAAGATGCTGCCGATAGGCAGGGTGGTCAACGTGATTGATGACATCTCGGGCCACGGCATCGGCACGCGCAGGCTTGTCGTCGAGCAGATCGCCAGGTTCGCGAAGGGCGTTGCCACCATGCTGGGCGACAAGCGGCTCCCCATCAACTGGGGAAAGACCAAGGCACTGGCTCTTCGGTGAAGCTGAGGAGAGAGCTGCAGCAGCACGCCGACTGGGTCCTCGCAGACGAAGCCTTCGTCGCGGGCCACCGTGACCTCGGAGGCGACGCGACGGCGGGTAGCCACCGTAGGGTCGGGACGCAGGTGGCCAGGGAGCTGGCGGCGCTGCGGCAGGGCAACAACCTCACCAGGATCTTCGGCTCGGGGATGAGGCAGGCCAAGATCCAGAGGGCAGGCCCCGCTGCCAAGGCCCTGTGGGGCTCGGCCATCAGCGGGATCCCGCCTGGGCGCATGAGGGCACTCAGGATATCTGCGGCGAAAGCCGCCTGCAACCTGCCGACGGGAGCCGCGCTGACCTTCTGCCTGCAGTGCGCGCCCCAGGGCTGGAGGCAGGACCCGCTGGTGATTGCGACGGGCATGGCTGTCCAGGCTTTCGTGGCCATGAGCTTGTCTGGCCAGGCCTCTCCTGCGGCAGTGCAGGCCTGCCTCAGGGACAGCAGCCGTCTGGCCTCGCTGCAGAGGCCGTGGGCCGCGGTGCGCGACCCCGTCTCGGCGCTGGTGCCCACGCTAGGGCGGGTCGGCTGGGGCCTCAGAGCTGGCGGGCGCATCCTAACCGACAGGGGGGGCAGCGAGTTCGATGTCATGAGGTCCTCGCCCGCCTTCCTCGCCGCCAGGGTCAAAGAGGACACGCGTCAGGCGGCATCGCTCGAGGAGTACGTCAGCAGGCCCGAGACCTTCTGGCAGTGGCGGCCGCCGCCGTGGTGGACGCCGGTCAACCAGCTCCTCGGAGCCAAAGAGTCGGAAACCTGGGCGGCTCACCACAAAGGCTGCCTGAGACGATTGGCGTCGCTGGCCAGCTGGCCCCAGGCCCGACTGGCGAGGCATGGGCGTGAGATTGACCCGCTCTGCAAGCTCTGCGGAGCCGCCCCTGGGACGATGCACCACAGACACCATGTGTGCCCAGCCTGGGCGGCATGGAGGCGGGACTACTGCCCATGCCAGGTGAGTCAGGCAGCGGAGCAGGCCCACCGCATGGGGGCCCCCTTCGACGAGCTATTCAGTCAGGGGCTCTTCGTCGACATCAGCCTCCTGGTGGCCAGGCCAGCCTGGGATGACAGCTGGGCGCGGCGTTCCTGCGGGTGGGGGGACGGCATTTTGGTGGTACCAGATGGGTCCTTCGTCTTCACAGACGGCTCGTGCCTGAACGGGGACTTCCCGCACGTCAGGAGCGCAGGCTGGGCGGTCATAGTGCACGGTCCCGAGGGGAGGCTCATCGCCGAGGCGTGGGGCGCAGTGCCCCCCAGCGTCCTCCCGTCGCAGACGGCCAAGGCGGGCGAGGACTACGCGGCCGCCATCGGCCTCGCCGACATCATCGGGAACTACACGCTGCTCAGCGACTGCCTGAGCACGGTGAAGGCTGCGTCTAACCTGTCCAAGGCCTGCGGCCCCAGCTCCCTGCACGCCCACGTGTGGGCCAGGGTGGGCGATGCGGCGGAGGGCGTCACCATGCGCCACGTGCCCGCCCACCGCACGGAGGCCGCGGTGCAGGACGGGGATCTCACCCTCTTCGAGCTCGTGGCCAACAGGCGCGCCGACACCAGGGCTAAGGAAGGAGCGGCATTCCACGCCATCGCCGAGCATGACGCCCTGATGTTGGAGGGCTGCCTGGCGCGGGCGAAGGAGGTGGCCAGGTGCGCGGCGGCCCTCGAGGTGCACATCACTGAGTCGGGGCT
Organism: Prorocentrum cordatum; assembly: GCA_963575745.1. Taxonomy (NCBI): domain Eukaryota; class Dinophyceae; order Prorocentrales; family Prorocentraceae; genus Prorocentrum; species Prorocentrum cordatum. The sequence continues at coordinate 383,684 of CAUYUJ010008969.1, forward strand.
CAGGGACTCCTGGCCGCTCACCTCCCTGGACCTCGTGGACCTGGACCCCTTCGCCCCGCCGCCCGACTTGGGGCTGCTGCTGGAGGCCGAGGAGTCGACTGCCCGAGGCCAAGGTGGATTGGCGGCCCTGGGGGCGGCAGCAGCGCTGGCGACGGCAGCGGCGGCCAGCCAGGGAGCCCAGTCCCAGGACCAGGCCGTCTCGAAGGTCCGCAAGAGGAAGGAGGCCGACGAGGGGCCAGTAGGGCCCAGTGATCCAGTCGCTGACGCGTCGAGCGCGTCGGCGGCCCTGCTTCGTGCGGTCCAGCGCCGCCGCGCAGAGAAGGCGGAGCGGGCGGCGCCTTCGGCCGCGGGCGCACCGTGCCCGCCCCTGTCGGCCGCGTCGCAGCCCCCTCCCCCTCCTTCCCCATGCGGCCTCCCCTGCTTCTGCGGCCGCCGCCCCGCCTCCGCGTGCTCGCTCGGGCCCTGCTGGCCAGGGGAGGACCCCAAGGCCCCTTTTAGAGACCCCAGTCTCTGGCCAAAGGTCGAGAGTCTCTCTTTCGTGTGTTTCGCGTGATGGCCCGTCCCAGGACGACCCTGTCGAGTCAGGAGCCTGGGAGGTCAACGGCCACCGTCTTCGTGAATCGCGCGTTTCGGGCGGGGACGGCCCTGAGTTTTTGGTGTGTGTGGCATGCTGGATGTATTGTCTGAAACCCCAGTACTGCCCCTGGCCAAGGCCTGCAGCGGGGCCCAGCGCGCTGACGACCCCAGGGCCAAAAAGGGCTCAAGGGCGCAGGCGCGAAACGATTTCGCGAAGTCGATCCTGCCTGGGAAATCCAAGCAGCCGGTCGACCAGTTGGCTCGGCCCACAGCGGCCACCCGTGCCAGATGGGCCGAGGCGCTAGGCTCGGTCGCTGGCCCTGAGGGCATGGGGGACCCCGTGGCCCCTGCAGGCTCCAGAGACCCCGCCGTGGTGCCCCCAGAGGTGCGGGTTCGGGCACCCGTCCCGTCTGCCCCTGGGAGGTTGTTCCGCCCAGGGCTCGAGGGAGCCCTGAGCTCCTTCGGCTTTGCCAGCGCTGCTGACGCACTGGAGCGAGGCAGGGCCGTCAGAGCGGCCAGGACGGCGGACCCCAGGCCAGTGGTTGGTCTGAGCGCGGAGTGACGGTCGCGTTTCGGGGTCTGGGCCTGGTCGGCCGTGGGCCTGTGCAAGCTCTGTTTGCTGGGCCGTAAGACGGCCTCCGAATTTGTTGGTGCATGACAAGCCCCAGGGTGATAGGATAAAAAAATGCCCCCGCCCCATCCCCCCCCCCTTTTCCTGCAGCCCCACTCCTCCTACCTCTGGGACCCACGGATTCCCGCCTTCGCCCCACTCCCAAAGATCGGGGAGGTTTCCCGCCCTTTCGGGACCGCCCGTGGGTCCCCTTTTCGCGTGGATAGGATTTCAGGGAAGGGACAGGTACCCATTCCGCTACCCTTCCCTCGTTTTCTCTTTGCCTTTGTAGGCCTCTTGGGAGGCCCTCGTCGCCACCGCTGGTTTCGCCTCGGAATCCTGGTCAGAACGTACCCCGGGGGAGGTCCGGGGAGTGGCAGTACCAGTACCTTTTGGTTTCCCCAACACTGGGTGTTGCCACAGGTCTCCTTGGTCCTAGGCGTCCCAACGGCCTCCGCGGCACCCGTCGCGAGGCCCAGAGGGCCCCAACGGGGCTCCAGGCTTGCGCGGAAATCCGGGGACATGTTGGCCAGGGGTCACCACCTGGCAAGGCGTCGCGTTGCGCAGAGACAGCCCCCCCTCTAGCAGGGAGTCCCGGCTGGCCTCCACGGGTTCCCCGAGTGGTCGGGGGCGGTCTCCACGCCCCAACCTGTGGGCGCGGAGCGGCCCAGTGGGCGCCGCCCGCCGAACGCTGCGCCAGGGTGTCGAGACCGCCCCGAGCTGATCGGGGGACAAGCTGAGGCCAGCGGGGACCACCCGGGGCAGGCTGAATGTGCGCAGCCCGAAGCCTTCTTTCGGCGGCGAGCGAGGGGGGGAAGTGAGCAGGGGGGCCTTCCTCAGAAGGTTCGGAAGTCCCCCGGCCTTCTGAGAAGCTTTCTCGGCCTTCCCCGAGGGCACAGAAAGCTTTTCAGAAGGCGCGAGGGCTTCTGAGATGTCCCGCCGCCTTCTCAGAAGACCTTCTCCTTCTCATTTCCCCCCCTCGCCCGCCGCCGATTATCGCAACCACCCAGAAACGGGGAATGAGCGCATCTACCGCCATCTAGCCTCCGCACACCCGCTCTGGTCCCGGGTATCGGCGGACGCTGCCTCCCAGCGTTGAAGGGGCCCGGCTTGCACCGACGCCAGGGCTCGGATCGGGCCTGTGGACGCTTCCTGGTCGTCGGCCGTGTGTCTTTGCCTTCTCCCCTCTTCTTGGGACGCCCATCCTGGGAGGTTCAATTCAGCATTTGCGCTGGTCTATCCGACGTCGGAAGCTGGCCGATTCGGGCACAATCCCGCTAAGGTCAGCTCAATCCTGCGTACTCCCGCCCAACATGGCTTGATCTCGGGCTCACTCCGTCTGAATGGCCTCATGATCTGGCTTACAGCCTTGAATCGTCCCTGCGAATGCCTCCCGCCGGGGGCTACGACAAGGATACATCCGTTCCAGAGAGCGTCCCAGAACGCTCTCAGAGCGTTCCTGGACGCTCTGAGAAGGTCGCGGCACCCGAGACATCCTCCAGAACCGCAGGATCTCAGAGATTCTTGGCTTGCCCTCGCCCAATGTTATCGTCGTTGTGGCTTCGTCGTATCCCAGCAGTTACCTCCGAATCACTGGAGTCTCTCCTCGGCCCAGTCGGTGCAGAAGCGACGCCACCACTGCCAGCGGGCCGGCGCCGGCAAGGAGGTCCCCGATATGCCTTTCCGAGGCGCCGGGAGGCGTCGTGAGCCTCCTGGCTGGAGGTGGCCTCGGACGGGACGCCACAGAGCCGAGAGACCGCACCGCGACGCCCAGGCATGATCGCGCTGTAGGAAGACCACGATGGAAGGTGTTTTCAGGAGGGACAGAAACACACAGACACAATTAATCGGCGATTCCCAGAAAATTTGGGAAAATATGGGAAGTGGGGGGGAAGACAAAAACCCAGAAAATATAGGAAAATATGAGGGATAATTTTATTTCTGTGTATTTATTTGTGTGTCCCAGTTTCCCTTCGCTGTAGGAGGACCACGGTGGAAGGTGTTTGGCCATGTTTGGGCTCTCGGGGCCCTCGCCGGGCCCCGGGGCCGTCAAGCAAGAGCCGTTCTTTTTGTTCAGGCAAGTTTACTTGCATGGCGTTCCCCCCCCCATTCCCTCGCCCCTCTTCAAGCAAAAGCTGGCGTGCAGGTGCCTCGCGACTCGCGTGATCTCCGCATGTGCGGGTTGTTTGTGGCTTGCTTCAGGTTCCGCCCCCCGTCAATGCAAGTAAACTTGCTGGAGTCTAACAACAAAACAGGCTCCGACTAGTCAGGATTCAAGCAGTGGCGAAGCATCTTGGCGTGCCTGTAGGCCCACCAAAAAATGTTATAAGAAACTCTTGCGGTGTTAAAGACATGCTATTAGAACATGTCTGGCTAAGACTTGTCTTGTTTAATACATCGGGCAAGTGTTCTAAGAACACGGTGTTTGTTCTTAGAACATTGTTGGGTTCTAGGAACGTTGCGTGGTAGGCCTATAGGAATGCTGGGACGTCAGTCCCTGCTCAAAGGATGAAGAATTGGCCCCAGGGAAAGGGTCGGGGCTTCAGGGGGCCTCGTAGTGAAAACATCAGAGCGTCGCATCTCTGGGAGGGGAGCCCGCCCTGGCTGTCAAAGAGGGTGGCGGTTGTGCTGTCGATCCATGTTGTTCCTGCTCCAGAACAGCAAGAAGCCAGTGATCCACCAGAGCCAGAAGCTAGGTTCGTGTCGTGTCGACCGGCGGCGACCTCGCCGCCGGCGGTTCGGAAACGATCAATTGTTCAAGCTGAAACGGTCTCCGCGGTGTCACGAACCAACGCCAGTGTCGACACGGCACGAACCCGCGGCACATGAGCATCGACCTTCAGAGGCCCGCGCGATCTTGGTGGCTCAGCGCAGGGCCCCCCCTTAGTGGCGCGCGAGCCGCGCCGGGGGGGGAGGGGGACCCAGCGCACTCACTGAGCCCCGTGGATCACTGTCGGTCTTCTTGGCATCGCTAGGACGTGTGCAGTTTTCCTTCGGCGAGGACCATCGAGGAGGATTCTTGATCATTTGGCGACAAAAACACGCACGAAACCGGACAAAAACACAGGGAATGGACGTCCGAGCGATGGCCAGTGCCGGTCTTCGCCCTGCCCCGCCCGCCGTGCCTCCAGGACCAGGTCTTCGAGCACAAGAAGAGGTACGACGTTCACCAGTGGATCTTCGAGACCGCCCCGGTGCCAGCCGGGGAGCGGCCGCCCAGTGTCAGGGGAGGAAGGGGTACCGATATCGCCGTCTTGCCTCGCGTGAGGGTCAAGTCGGGCGTGCCCCTCTACAGGAGGAGTACTCTCAGGAGGGAAAAAACACACAGACAAAATGAATCGTCGATTCCTTAGAAAATATGGGAAAATATGGGAAGTGTGGGGGAAGACAAAATACCAGAAAATATTGCAAAACATAGGGGAGTCCTGTTATTTGTATATATTTACCTGTGTATATCATCGACCCACGGACCCGGAAAGGAATATAGAACTGAAAGTCCTGGCGACGTTGAAAAGGCAGTTGGTTGGGCGACGGGGAGATGGAATGCTGAGTGTATCGATCTTGATGTATTGTGCCGAGGGCTGTGCTGTGCTGCGCCGTGCCGAATTGCGATGTGCCATGCCGCGATTGTGCTCTATGGTGTTGTAGATCGAGTCCTCCTTTGCATTCGAAACCTGACCGAACTGATTTAGATCTTAAGCTCGAGCTGCCTGGGCACATAGTAGCTGCCCCAGAGCTAATTGACAAGGAGACATGCTAGGAGGACGCGCCGCGGAACGTCCCAAGGGACGCGCCATGCGACGTGCCAGGAGACGTGCCATGGGGACGCACCGCGGGACGTGCCAAGGGGACGCGCTACGGAACGTGCCAATGGACGTGCCACCTCAGACTAGACACCCGCTTGGGCGAACTGGACACGTGAAAACAAGTGGCTCGCTCGAGACATCCTCAACACATCTTCATGTCAGACGTTCGTTCCGGGCCCCCAGGCAGGCATCAAGAGGCCCATGTTAGATACCCCCTAGGTGGCCTGGACACGTGGAAGCACCTGGCTCCACCATGTTAAATTCCCCCTGGGCGGCCTGGACACGTAAATCCACGCGGTTCCAATTCTGGACAATCATGTTAGATACCCCTTTGGGTGGCCTGGACACGTAAACATACGTAGGACCAGCTCTGGGCAATCATGTTAGATACACCCCTGGGTGTTCTGGACACGTAAAACTCGTGGTCCTTGTTCGGGACAACCATGGTAGATATCCCCCATTGGTGGCCTGGACACGTAAAAGCACATGGTGCCAGCTCGGGACAGTCATGTTAGATACCACCTTGGGTGGCCCGGATTTTTAAAACACGTGTTTTGAGTTCGGGAGAACCATGACAGATTTCACCCTGGGTGTCCTGGATGTTGCCAGCTCGGGACAACCATGTTAGATACCCCCTGCGTGGCCTGGATACGCTGAAATCGCGCCCCCGCTTTGGACATCCTCGCAATGTCTTCCGTGGGGAGGCCCCCAACGAGCCACCCCCTGTCCAGAGCAAGAACACATAATTTGTCTGTATTGGGATATGTGTTCGGGTAGCGCTTTTCGGCCCCCCGTGCGTTTCCTTATAATTCGGCGTTGGATCCGACGCCATGTTAGATACCCCCCTGGGCGGCCTGGACATGTAAAAACACGTGGTTCCGGTTCGGGACATTTCTGTTAGATACCCCGCTGGGTGGCCTGGACATGTAACAACTTTTGGATCCAGCTCTGAGCAACCATGTTAGATACACCCCTGGGTGGCCTGGAAACGTTAAAACACGTGGTCCTTGTTCGGGACAACCATGTTAGATACTTCAATGGGTAGCCTTGACACGTAGAAATTACGCAGCCCCCCGCACTCCCAGGGCCACGGTCCCTAGTAAATTATGCTGGATCCGCGCTCCCAGGTTCCCGAGCCCTCGTAAATTACGCGGGATTTGCGCTCCCAAGGCCGCAATCCCTTGCAAATTACGCTGGATTCGTGCTCTCAGAACCCCCTGAGCATCCTGGAGCCAAGGCCCTTCAAATTTTGCAAAACGAGCGCTTCGCTCGAGACATCCCCAGAATTTCTTCGCGTAGGACGCGCCATCCTCGAGCGGGCACGCAAAAAGTCGACATTCTTACGTTTGTTGTGTCCCGCTCGGGGCTCCAAACTTCGTTATTTAGTTTGTTGTTTTTTAGCAAAACGCTCCGCATCCTTTTTTGAACTAGGGAATGCGGGGGTCTGCGGACCCCATTAGGCAACGATGATCCGACATGGGGGGGGGCTAATTTTCATCGAGCGGGCACGCGCGAAACGCATTTGTTCCATGACGGATTGGACGTTACCTTGTTATGTATCGGACATGGTTTCACCGGTCTCCTTCAAGCATGGCACCGGGGGAAAACGAGACATGATCGACCCACGAACCCGGGAAGGAATATGGAAATATGAGGCATGGCAACGTTTTCAAGACATTTGATTGGGCGACGGGCGATTGCAATGCTGAGTGTATCGATCTTGATGTACCGTGCCAAGGGCTGTGTTGTGCTGCGCCGTGTTGAATTGTGATGTGCCATACCGCGATTGTGCTCCATGTCTATAGCGTTGTGGATCGAATCCTCCTTTGCATCCGAGTCCTGACCGAACTGATCTGGATCTTGAGTTTGAGCTGCCTGAGCACATACTAGCTGCCCCAGAGCTAATTGACAGGGGGACATGCCAGGGGGACGCACCGCGGAACGTTCCAAGGGACGCGCCAGGGGATGTGCTTGGAGACGTGCCATGGGACGCGCCAGGGGACGCGCCGCGCGACTTGCCTGGGGGACTCGGCCACGGGACGCGCCACAGAACGTGCCAGGGAACGTGCCAGGCGATGCGCCAGGGAACGTGCCAGGGAACGCGTCAGGGAACGTGCCACGGGACGTCCCTGACCCAGGGCCAAGATTTTTTCGTAAATTACGCGAAGTCCGCGCTTTCAGGGCCACGTTCGCGCTCCCAAGGCCACGATCCCTTGTAAAGTACGCTGCGTCCGCCCTCCCTGGGCCACGATCCCTGGTAAACTACGCTGCGTCCGCGCTCCCAGGGCCGCGCTCCATAATGAATTAACTACGCTGCGTCCGCGCTCCGACGGCCACGTTCCCCGGTAAATTGCAATGTGTCCGCCCCCCCTAGGGCCAGGATCCCATGTAAATTAAGCTGCGTCCGCGCTCCCATGGCCACGATCCGTTGTAAATAACGCTGTGTCCGCGCTCCCAGGGCCACGATCCCTTGTAAAGCACGCTGCGTCCGCTCTCCCTGGGCCACGATCCTTCGTAAACTACGCTGCGTCCGCCATCCAAGGGCCACGATCCCTAGTGAATTACGCTGCGTCCGCGCTCCCAGGGCCACGATCCGTTGTAAATTAAGTTGCGTCCGCGCTCCCAAAGCCACGATCCGTAAAGTACGCTGCGTCCGCTCTCCCTGTGCCACGATCCTTGTAAACTATGCTGCGTCCGCGATCTCAGGGCCACTTTCCATCGTAAAGTGCGCTGCGTCCGAGCTCCCAGAGCCACGGTCCTTCGTAAAGTGCGCTGCGTCCGCTCCCCCGCGGTCACGATTCTTTGTAAACTACGCTGCGTCCGCGATCCCAGGGCCACGATCCCTCGTGAAGTACGCTGCGTCCGCTCTCCCTGGGCCACGATCCTTTGTAAACTACGCTGTGTCCGCGCTCCCGGGGCCAGGCTCCCTAGTAAATTACACGGCAACCGCTGTCCCAAGGCCGCGCTCCATAGTCAATTACGTAGCGTCCGCATTCCGAGGGCCACGTTCCCCAACAAGTGGCACGCGCACCATGGCTGCTGCACAGAAAGGAAGTGGGAGGAGGCGGAAGGGGCGCGCTGGCTGGTGAATGGGGTGATAGAGAGGGCGCTCGGGATGGGGGTGTCGGGGCGGAGGGGGCGCGCTGGCTGGTGGATGGGGGGATGCGGAGGGTGCGGTCGGGGTGGGGGGGAGCGGTGCCGTGCCGAGATGAATTGGCCAGGGCCGAGGGGGCGGTGCCGCACCAAAACGAAAGGGGTCGGGGCGGAGGGGGCGCGCGGGCTGAAGGGTGGCGGGGGTGCGGAGCGGGCGCGCGCGGAAGGGGCGGAGGGGCGGTGCCGCACCAAAATGAAGGAGTCGGGTCGGAGGGGTGTGCCGTGCCGAAATGATACCAAAGAAAAAAACCCAATCCTAATCTTCTTAGGGCTGTAGGGCTACAGGGCTATTTGGGCTCTTGGGCGCTAGATGGTCTATATGGCGAAATGGCTATATGGGTTATAAGGCGGCGATAGGGTTATAGGGCCATAAGGCTATAGGGTCACAGGGCACCGGGCACCCGGGCACCCGGCACCCGGCACCCGGGCACCCGCCCGGGCACCGGGCACCCGTCACCTGCATGGGCCCTTGGGCACCCGGGCATCCGGGCACCCGGACCCCGGCCACCGAATCGGCGGCGAACCCGGGCACCCGCGCACCCGGGCACCCCGGCACCTGGGCCCAGCCACCGAATCGGCGGCGAACCCGGGCACCCGGGCACCCGCCGTCACCCCGGCCCGGCCACCGAATCGGCGGCGAACCCGGGCACCCGGGCACCCAGGCACCGGGGCCCGGCCACCGAATCGGCGGCACACCTCACGTACCTTTAAATCCGCTATGACCCTACAGAGGCAAGCTCTGATTTGGGAAAATCCGCTAGGACCCCTACAGAGGCAAGCTCTGATTGGGGAATAAAAGGGGTCGGGGCAGAGGGGCGCGCTGGCTGGTGGGTGGGGTGATGCGGAGGCGGTGTTCCGTGCCGAGATGAAGGTGTCGGGGCGGAGGGGTGTGCCGTGCCGAAATAAAGGAGGTCGGGGCGGAGAGGGCGCGGGGGGGGGCGTGCCAACAAAAAAAAGTCGCGTCAGAGCTGTATGTCGTGCCGAAATAAGAAGGATGTCGGGGCGGAGGGGTGCGCTGGCTGGTGGGTGGTGGGGATGCGGAGGGGCTGTGGAGGTGGTGTGCCATGCCGAAATAAAGGGGTCGGGGCGGAGGGGTCTGCCGTGCCGAAATAAGGGTCGGGGCGGAGGGGCGCGCTGACTGGTGGGTGGGGGATGAGGAGGCGATGTGCCGTGCCGAGCGGGGGGATGCGGAGGCGGGTGTGCCGTGCCGAAATAAAAACGGTCGGGGCGGAAGGGTGTGCCGTGCCCGAATAAAAAAGGGGGTCGGGACGGAGGGCGCGCTGTCTGGTGCGTAGGGGGTGCGGAGGGGGTGGCAATTCCGGAATACAGGGGTCGGGGGCGGAGGGTGTGCCGTGCCGAACAGAAAAAAGGGTATCGGGGCGAAGGGGCGCGCTGGCTGGTGGGTGGGGGGTGCGGAGGGTGTGTGGAGGTGGAGTGCCGTGCCGAAATACAGGGGTCGGGGCGGAGGGGTCTGCCGTGCCGAAATGAACGGGTCGGGGCGGAGGGGTGTGCCGTGCCAGAATAAAAAAAAATCGAGGTGGAGGGGCGCGCTGACTGGTGGGTGGGGGGGGGCGGACGGGGTGTGCAGTGCCTAAATAAAAAGGTCGGGGCGGAAGGGTGTGCCGTGCTGGAATAAAGGGTGTCGGGGCGGAGGGGCGCGTTGGCTTGGGGGGTGCGGAGGGGGGGTGGAGCGGGTGCGCCGTGCCGGAATTAAGGGGTCGGGGGGTGTGCCGTGCACAAATAAAGGGGTCGGGGCGGAGCGGCGCGCTGTCTGGTGGAATGTTGTTGATAATGGAGGGGGTGCCGTGCCGAGATAAAGTGGTCGGAGCTCTAGACACCCTGCGCAAGAGAATAAAACAGGAGTCGGGGCAGAAGGGTGTGCCGTGCCGAAATGAAGGGGTCGGGGCGGAGGGGCGCGCTGGCTGGTGGGTGGGGGGATGCGGAAGGGGTGTGCCGTGCCGAAATACAGGGGTCGGGGCGGAGGGGGTGTGCCGTGCCGCGATAAGGGGGTCCGGGGCGGAGGGGCGCGCTGGATGGTGGGTGGGGGGGGATGCGGAGGGGGTGTGCAGGGGGTGTGCCGTGCCGAAAAAATGTCGGAGCGGAGGGGTGTGCCGTGCTGGAATACATGGGTCGGGGCGGAAGGGCGCATGGGGGGTGTGCCGTGCCGAAAAAAAAAAGGGTCGGGGCGGAGGGGGCGCGCTGGCTGGTGGGGGTGTGCCGTGCCGAATTCAAATGGGTCGGGGCGGAGAGGCGCATTGGCTGGTGGGTGGGGGGGGATGCGGAGGCGGTGTGCCGTGCCGAAATAAAAGGTGTCGGGGCGGAGGGGTGTGCCGTGCCGAAACATGCAAATAACGGGTCGGGGCGGAGGGGCGGGCTAGTTGGTGGGTGTGCCGAAATAAAAGGGGTCGGGGCAGAGGGGCGTGCCGTGCCAAAATATAGGGGTCGGGGCGGAGGGGCGCGCTGGCTGGTGGGCGGGGGGATTCGCAGGGTGTGTGGAGGGGGTGTGCCGTGCCGAAATAAAGGGGTCGGGGCGGAGGGGTGTGCCGTGCCGAAATAAAGGGGTCGGGGCGGAGGGCCGCACTTGCTGGTGGAATGTGTGGGTGATGGAGGGGGTGCCGTGCCGAAATAAAGTGGTCGGAGCTCTAGACACCCTATGCAGGATCATATATTACGTAGCACCCCGCAATTGCGGATAAGAGTGAGGGGGCGGGCGCGGGCGACGCGGGCGTCGTCGAGCCGGCGGACCTCGTGGCCCCCACCTTCCTTGTCGATGGCGCTCTCCTCCACCTCCTCCTCCTCCTCCTCTTCCTCCTCCTTCTCCTCCTCCTCTTCCTCGTCCTCATCGTCATCGTCATCCTCCTCCTCCACCTCGTCCTCCTCCTCCTCCTCCTCCTCTTCTTCCTCGTCCTCCCTCTCCCCCCCTCGTCTTTTCATCATGGTCCTCCCATTGTCGTCCTCCCCCTCATCGGCCTCCATCATCGTCCTCCCATTGTCGTCCATCATCATCATCCTCCCCATCCTCCCCCTCCTCGTCCTCCTCCTCCCCCTCCTCCCCCTCCTCCCCCTCGTCCTCCTGCTCCTCCTCCTTTTCTTTTTCCACGTTCTCCTTGCATCCTCTCTTCTTCCACGTTCTCCTCGTCCCCTGTTTACTCATCCTGCCTCCCCCTCCTTTCCCAAGATAACTGCAACGCAATCTTTTTTCCACTTTATGCTCCCCGCCTTCTCTGATCAAGGCAACTCGCCAGGGCAAAGTTGCTGGACGGGCTGGCGTGGATGTGCGGGGCGTGAAGAGGTCCTTGCGGGCTCAGACGGCATGCAAGAATCCGCCGCCGCGCTTGTGCGGCATTGGTTTGTTCAGTGAACGTGGTTTAGGTCGCGGGTGGGTCGCGGGCTCTCCACCTCCACCTGGAAGGAATGCAAAAGCAGCCCGCCGCAAGCGCCAAAAAAATTGGTTCGTACACGGAACGAGGTTTGGGTCGCGGGTGGGCCGCGGGTTCTCCACAGGGAACGAATGCAAAGGATGCCCGCCGCAGGCGCCGAAAATGTGGTTTGTACCCTGAACGTGGTCGCGGGTGGGCCGCGGGCTCTCCACCTGAAACGAATGCAAAATATGCCCGCCGCAGGCGCCGAAAAATGTGGTTTGTACCCTGAACGTGGTTTGGGTCGCGGGTTGGTCGCGAGTTGGTCACGGGATGTGTCGCGGGCTCTCCACTTGGAAGGAATGCAAAAAAACCCGCCGCAGGCGCCGAAAATTGTGGTTTGTACCTTGAACGTGGTTTGGGTCGAAGGTGGGTCGCGGGTGGGTCGCGGGTGGGTCGCGGGTGGGTCGCGGGTGGGTCGCGGGTGGGTCGCGGGTGGGTCGCGGGGTGGGCCGCGGGGGGTCGGGGTGGGTCGCGGGGTGGGTCGCGGGGTGGGTCGCGGGTGGGTCGCGGGGTGGGTCGCGGGGTGGGTCGCGGGGTGGGTCGCGGGTGGGTCGCGGGTGGGTCGCGGGGTGGGTCGCGGGGTGGGTCGCGGGTGGGTCGCGGGGCGGGTTGCGGGTGGGACGACGACAACAAACAACAACAAACAACAACAACAACAACAACAACAACAACAACAACAACAAGAATCCGCACCGCGGAATTCCACATCAGCCACGCACCCAGGGACAGTGAATGACCGTTCGGCCCCCTCACTCTGACATTGTGTCCGCCCCCCACGGCCACGATCCGTACTAATAGTTTTGGGGCCCCGGACTACAGGCACCCCCCGGACTACAAGTACCCCTCCCCCGGACTACATGTACCCCCCCCCCGGACTACAGGTACCCCCCCCCCGGACTACAGCTACCCCCCCCGGACTACAAGTACCCCCCCCGGACTTCAGGTACCCCCCACGGACTATAGGTACCCCCCTAGCCCCCTGAACTACAAGCCCCCCCGGATTTACAAGTACCCCCACGCGCCGCCCCCCCCCCGGACTACAAGTACCCCCCCCTGGATTACAGGTACCCCCCCCCTGGACTACAAGTAACCCCCCCCGGACTACAGGTACTCCCCCCCAGACTACAAGCACCCTCCCTTCGGACTATAGGTACCCCCCCCGGACTACAGGTACCCCCTAGTCAATTACGTTGCGCCCGCGCTCCCGAGGCCGCGATTTCTGGTAAATTACACGGCGCCCGCACTCCCAGTGCCACGATCCATTGTAAATTGCACAGCGTCCGCACTCCCAGGGCCAGGATCCCTTGTACATTAAGCTAGACTTGCGCTCCCAAAGCCGCGGTCCCTTGTGAATTCCGGTGTGTATGCGCTCCCAAAGCCATTGCCCCGCGCAAAGTAAGCGGCATCCGCGCTCCCAGGGCCATGATCCCTTATAAATTACGCGGCGTCCGCGCTCCCAAAGCCGCGATCCCTCGCGCTCTCAGAACCCCCTGGGCATCCTGGAGCGCCCAGGCCCGTCAAAGTATGCAAAACAAGCGTTTCGCTCGAGACGTCCACAAGATGTCTGCGCGTAGGACGCGCCATTCTCGAGCGGGCATGCAAAACAATCATTTTCACATGTTTGCTGTCCCGGTCGGGGCTCCAGGCGTAGTTTTTGTTCTAAAGATTCTGCTAAAAACTCCCCCACCTGCTTTTTTACCAGGGAAAACGGTTGTCTGCAGACCCCGTTATTGATCGAGGATCCGAGATTGGGGGCGCACTTTCCTCGAGCGGGCACGCGCGAAACGCATTTGTTCCACGCCGAATGGAATTTTATCTTTTTGTTTATCGTAAATGATTTCGCCGGCCTCTTTCAAGCATGGCACCGGGGGAAAACAAAACTACTAGAGAACCCTGGGCCCGAGCCATTTCCGAGAACAGAACCCTGGTCCTAAGCCTTTCTGGGAACAAACATATTCTGGGAACGATGCTTATATTATTTTTGTGACCATTTGGGCGTATTGTTAGACGATTTTTCATTTTCCGTCCAAGATCCGCCTGACTTTTGGAGCCTCCTGGGAAGCCCTCGCTGCCACCGCTGAATTCATTTCGAACGCACCTCAGGAAAGGGCCGGAGAGTAGCGGTATCGGTAGGTTTGGGTCCCCCCACAATCGGGGAGAGCGGGCAGGGAGAGGAATGGGGAGGAGGAGGAGGAGGACGCATCGTTCCGTGAAGTCTCCGCAGCAGCAAGCTACTGGGGAGCCTCGATGACACAAAGGAGTGTTCAGCACTCGGTACGCCAGCACCTCGTAGGGAGATCCCCGTCCGAGGATGACGGCCAGTTCTAAGATTTCTAAGAGCTGTCGCCCGAAGTCGGCTAGTCTCCCATGTGACGGGCCCTTTGTGTTGTGCCATCAGCACTGGAGACTGGCGAGTGGATGTTGATCCACTGTAGTTGAGGCAATAAGTATGAACAAAGGGCCCATTGCAGTTGTGAAGTTGCAGCGTACATCATTCAAGTTATATCATGAACAAAGGGCCCCTCGGAGGCCATTTTGGCCCCGAATCAGCTGAAAACCTAGGCTGGGCCACCCTGGGCGGGGGCTCCCCTAAACTGCTACCCTTACCATGACCACAGGAGCCCCGCCCAACCACGCGGACCATTGGGCACCGCTGGCATCCTCGGGCCCTTGCCAATTAAACGCAGTGGGCCCCCTGGAGGCCTGCACGGGGGCCCCGGCCCCATGCGGACCAGCACAGGCGGTCGAAGGACTTGTGCCGCCGTTTCCCCACAGATCCCTCCCAGAACCGCGGCCGGAATCCCCGACCTCGCCGACGTGAATCCACGGTCTCAATCCGACAGGAAGGCCGTCACTCAAGGGCGCACTAGGGGCCGTCGCGGCCCCCACATCGGGGAGCGGAACTGTCCCCTGCGCTCCGTGGAGCGCGCGGGAGTCGAGAGTCTCGCAGCCTGGGGCCCAGGATGGCCAACCAACCTGGGGCCGGCCTCCCTCGGGGCCGAGGAAGCTGTGCGCCGCCTCGAGGGCGATCGCAGTGTCCTCCCCGCGGGCCGTGGGCAGGGGCGCCGACGCAGAAGCGAGGGAGGCAGGGGACGAGGCTGGGACGCGCGCGCGCACGCGCCATACGTTGCTGCAGTGCTCAGGGCGCGCACTCGCTGCGCTCCAGCCTCGTCCCCGCAGCGCCTGTGGCCGCGCATGCGAGGCAATCCACTCACTGCCGACCTGTCGGGTGGCGCTGGATGCGGTGGCGGCTGTACCCCGCCTGCGCGGGGGTGACGGAAGCGGCAGGGCGGCCCGTGCGTTGGACCAGCGTGCGCGCCTCACTGGACCGCGCGCCCAGAGCGGCCCGTTGCCAGGCCAGCACCGCGGCCTCCTCGCGGGCGTCCTCGAGCTTGACCTTGCACAGGTCAGGAAGATTGTCGGGCAGCTTGTGCTCCAGCGCCCCGACCTTGGTGAACCAGTCCACCCATGCATTACCGAGGAGGTCCATGACGCCCAGCAAGTCGTGATTTGCACGGGCGTCAATCGTGGGGTGCGCAGGACATTAGGAGGCCGAAGACCAGCCTGCTCACGCCTCACGTCGAAGGCCTGTCGCCAGATGTCGGCGTACTGGCCCGCCGAGCTGGCGAGTTCCTGGTCCCAGGCCTCGACCGCGCGCGCGAGCGCCGCCAAGTCCGTGACAAGGAGGTGCATGTAGGGCGTGAGCCGCAGCGCTTGCAAGAAGGCCAAGCGCTTCGCTTGCCCCACCGTCTGGCGCCCTTTTACCGTAGGCGGCGCGCGCTGAGAGGCTGGCCTCGCCTATCTGGACGAGATCCCAGCCAGATCGCGTGAGTTCGGGGATCGACGGGTCGAAGCCCGAGCCGTCCGCGTACGTGATGGTTGTCCGCCCGACGAAAGGCGACGACCAGTCGCCCCAGACGTGGCACACACCCTGCGCCGCCGCCGGTGGCACCTGGTGCGGACTGAGCGGCATGCCGATGACGAGGTCGAAGCGGTCGTACAGTCGGGGCCCTGAAGAAGGAACCCTTTTCGTTGGGGAGGGGCTCCGCGTTCTTTAAGTGCTTCGCAGCTTGCCTCAGGTTTTCCTTGTGTTTTCGATCGGAAATCGAAGTTTAACCTTTGGAAAAAAGGGGCCTCGTTCCTTACTTATCGTTCCTTAGGTCAAGGCCCCGACTGTAGTCGGCGTCGCCCGCGCCCAAACCGTCACCGGGCCTGCACCCGCTGCGTGGCCCACGGCTGCCGCTCCGACCTCGCGGCGAGGGAGGGGGCGCCGTCGCCGCCGGCGCCGCCTCAACCCTGGCGACGCGTGGACACCCGTAGAGCCAGTGCCTTCTCGTGCCCTTGGCGGCGCCGTCGGCGCAGCACGGGAAGGGGGGGGGGCTGCCGATGTGGCCACCTCGTGCCACCCCGCCCGCGTCCCAGGAGGCTCCCGCGCAGGGCTTCCTGAGCGGGCCGACCCTCGCGCCCCCCACCGGTGGCTCTCGAGGGCGCCAGCACGCGACGCACCGCGCGCATCCAGAGCCGGGCGTCCGGCGGCGGCGGCAGCGCTGGGTGGTGGAGGAGGAGGCGGAGGAGGAGGAGGAGGAGGAGAACAAGGATGACTAGGACTAGAAGCTCCTTCCCCCGATCGGGGCGGAGGATTTGCCTCCCCTGCCAGCGCCTGACGCCAGCCCGCACCAGCGCGCCCAGTTCCTTGGAGGCGCGCCTTCAGCAGCTCGACGGTTTGGCTCTGATCGTCGACGAGCACCAGGCTGGAGTGCAGGTTCTCGTCGAATCATCCATGTCGATGCGAGGGGGCCGCGCAGTCCATGCCAGGTCGGCTTGGCATCCAGCCACCGCTGCTGCAGCACCGGCCGTGCTCTCTGGAGCCGTGCTAGCGGTAGCTCGTGGTCCCAGATGGCGGCGCAGTAATTCGCGGGTGAGGGGGGCCCAGCGTGGCTAGGAACATCAGGTCGAGGAAGGGGTCCCGCTCCGTGGCAAGGAACAGCGTGATGGAGTCGGCGCCGACGCCGCCGCGCCCGCTGCACAGCAGCGCTGCGCGAAGCCGCAACACCGTCGGATGGGCGTCGCTCGCGCCGCCGCCAGCTGCACCGCGGGCCGCCAACGGGAGCAGCCCCGTCCTCCACAGGGCCTTCGCGCGGGCCCGCGCCGCGCAGGTCCGCCCTCGGCTGCCGCGCGACGAGCTTGTTGCGGAAGGGCCCCCGCTCCAGCAGCTGGAGGTCGCGCGCTGCAGGCCGAAAGGCCTTCGGCGCCGCCGCCGTGGTGCCGAACCTGCCCGATCGCATCGCCAGCGGGGGGCCCCCCGTCCATGCAGGAGTCGACGGCGCCGTGGAGCTGCCGGGCGCCCGCTCCGATCGCGTCCCCGGCCCCACTGCAATGGTGGGGTCGTGCACCGGAGCCCGCGGGGTCCGCTGCTCGGGGATCGTCCTCGGGCGGGCGACGGCCTGGAAGAGCAGCACCGTGAGCAGCGCCGCGCGGCGGGCGCGTCCCGCGCGGTGAGCAGCGCGGCAGCGGCACCGTGCTGCTGTCGGCCACGGCGGCGCGGCTCCCGCAGCCGCAGGGCCGCAACGCCCGGGGCACGCGGAGGCAGCTGGTGTACCGCCGGACAGAGCGCGCGGGGAGGTGCTCCGGCAGCGGCTCGAGCAGCACGCTGTCGGAGGCCCCGTGGAGGTGCACGATGGCGGTCAGGTTGGCCTCTCCGAGGGCTTGGGCCAGCTCGGCAGGAGGAGGAGGAGGAGGAGGAGGAGGAGGAGGAGGAGGAGAGGGTTTATGAGGAGCAGGAGGAGGAGGAGGTGGAGGAGGAGGAGGAGGAGGAGGACGACGACGAGAACGAGGAGAACTTGGCAGACAGGAGGACGAAGGAAGGGGGATCAGGTGGATCAGCGGGACGGGAAGGGGCCTGGGATGAGAAGGTGATGGCCAAACTCATGTACTGCTGCCTCCCCGCCTCATGGACGGCCGCCTCCTCCCAGGTCTGGGGGCCCTAGCCAGGCGATTGAGGCGAAGAGCGGGCAGCAGAGGCAGAGTTCTCGCGCGACTCGTCCCCCGCTGCCGTGTGCGGACCTTGCGGGGCCTGGGGGGTGCGCCGGGAGGACGAGGAGGCGGCGGACCAGGGCGACGCAGTAGGAGGAGTCGGGCGGGACGAACGGGTAGGATAGGGAGCAGGGGGGGTACGAAATCTGCCGCATGCAGCTGGCTTCGGCTCCGCCGCCGGGCCCATTCCTCGAAACATGGGCGCCTCCTGGCGCCAGGACGGGGCCAGGAAGGACCAGCTGCGCGAGCTGGCTCTCTGCCATGCCCTTTGCTCTTCTACCCTCTCGTCCCCCCCGAAGGAGGCGGAGGAGGCGGAGGAGGAGGAGGAGCAGGAGGAGGAGGGTGGAGGAGGAGGAGGCGGAGGAGGGTGGAGGAGGAGGAGGAGGAGGAGGAGGAGGAGGAGGAGGCGGAGGAGGAGGAGGAGGAGGGTGGAGGAGGGTGGAGGAGGAGGAGAGGACTGGGAGGAGGGCGGTGGGAGGCGAAGAGCTGGTCGGGAGGGTGTGCCGGAGGGGCCCCTGGCCCGACGCAGGATATGTCTGGGGCGGAGGGCGACGGGGGCGGCCTTCCGGGAGAGGGCGGCGGGGGCCTCGTGGCAGTCCCTGCCCCCCCCCCTAGAGAGAGGCCCTCGCGCAGGCCTTGGGGTCATGTGAGGACGCCTGAAGGCTTTGGAGTCCCGAAACGGTGCGGTGATGGACCGTGCGGTGACCTCGGAACCCCAAGAGACCTCACGGCACGGTTCGTTAACGCACGGTTTTGGGACCCTGGAGGCCCCTGTCGCCCAAGACGTCCTCGGAGAGTCCCAAAATCGTGCAGTGACCCCGAATCCCCACCGACTCACCGCACGGTGTGGTCACCGCACCAGGTGGTGAGTCAGTGGGGACTCGGGGTCACCGCGCGGTTTTGGGACTTGAGTCGTTCCCCGATGATGTCTCGAGCGACTGAAGTCCCAGACGCGTGCGGTGCCGGTCTGCGCGGTGAGGTCGTTGGGGTTCCGAGGTCACCACGCGGTCCGTCAGTACTTCGCCTTGGGGCCCAGAAGGCGTCCTCTGATGCTTTACCTTGCCGTTCCTTTCTCCTCCCCTTCCTCTGTTCGCCTGTAGCCTGGCCTTGACACGCTCTAGGGTTGAGTCTTGTTGCCCCATGAGGTGCTCCAGGCCTCCGAGTGCAGCAGTCTGACGACAGCGTGCCTGGATCGTGGGCAAGGCCCGTCTTGGAGTCCTCTTTTTGGGACTCTAGGGAAGCCCCCTGGAAGCCTGTTGGCGGCTTCTCGGGAGATCCGTAGGGCCTCTTGGGAGCTTCTGTGGGGGCCTCCGAGGTCTTTTTAGGGTCCGCTGGCGGTCTCGGGTGGCATCTGCTGTGAGAGGGCTCGAAATGTCACTTCGGGTTCCGAGTCTGTGGGCCGTCTTTGGGTTCTCTTGGGCCCTCGTCGGGGCCCCAGGGGTCGTTTTGGGCCGATCTTGGGTGCATCGTGAGCCGTCGTGGACGCTCTGAGAACCGAGAAGTCGAGGATACCGACCTCACCCAAGAGTGTAAGGTTCTCAATGCGTCTGGCCTCTCGTGCTGGCCTCCACCTGCAAGACGGCCCAGGAAGCCCAAGACGGCTCCAAGACGGCCCCGGGGCCTCAGGAAAGTCACGCGCCGTGCCCTGAGAGCGCCCGAAAACGCCAGAGGATTCTGTAAATCCGCGCTCCTGGGCCCCCTGCAAGACTCCGCCACGCGCAGAGGGGAGCAGGGGGAGGGGGGAAGTCTTCTTATAAGCACGCTGCTTAGAAGGCGCGGGCCTTATCTATAGATGTAGTAGGGCCGGCGCGTTCTAAGGAGCAGCATCCTTCTCAAGCAGACTCCCCCCCTCCACCACCACCCCTGCGCTCGCTTTCTATCTGGGCCCACTGCAAGACCTGCTTACAACACCCCACATACACACAGAACTCGAATGGACCCGTGGGCCTTCCCGCCTTCCCTCCAGAGCCTACGGCACAGCGGCAGATGGTGGCGAGCTCTCCGCCGTCGTGCCCTCGTGCGACGTCCAGCTCATTGCTGGACACCCCCGCCTTCTCGACACTGATGGCAGCAGCAAGAAGCCTCCACAGGTGGATCCCGACGTGGAGCCCGAGCCGCTCTTCGTGGGCAAGGAGCTGCGGGGGGGGGGCTCATGGCCCGTCTGCTGGGAGAGGTGGGCCAGAGGAGACGACGGCGGCGCCCCAGGGTCTGCTCAACATCGGTCCCGGGACCCCGCCCGCGGTCCATCCTGACCCGATTCTCGGGGCGGATCCAGGAGGAGGAGGAGGAGGAGGAGGAGAACCCAAAAACAATTCGTGTTTGGTCGGAGGCTTCGCCATAAAACACGTGGGGCCGTCAGGCGCCAAAATCTGACCCTGGAGTTTCGTGCCGATATCCACATTACCCAGGTCCTCGGGCTGCAGGTTGAAGCCACCACCTGCGAGCTAACCTCCTTCTGCTACCGACGTACAGCCCCCAATGCTCGCGAGGATATCTAAGTTGACGTCAGAGATGGCATTCCGACGTCACCACCAGGTAACATGAGAGCACCAACGTAGAATACCCCCCAGGAGGGTGCACATAGCCAGCAATACCTCTGTGAGGAACCACTTGAGAACCGTCAGGAGGCGCGTGGAGCCCCATGTAGTCTCCCTGGCCAGGACAGCAACGCCCCCCGACCACCCAAGAGCCCCGACCAGGGGCCGCGGGCCCCCCAAGGCTGCGCCATCCGCGGGCCGAGCACCACCGGGAAGCCTCCTCGACGGAGTCCCCGGCACGCAGCTTGTGCTCCCGAAGGAGAGCACCGCGTGGGCCCTGGAGAGCGTGGTCCGAGCCTGCACGGAGCCCCAGCTGCTCCCAGTGGCCGCCCGAATTCGCGCAGAGGGCACTGCCCCCTGCGGGGGACAAGGCGGGCTCCAAGGCCCGCATTGGGGGGGTCGGCGAGCTCCTGCTGCCCGCCCACGGCAGCATCCGGTCAAGGGAGGAAGAGACGCCCGGACCGGGAAATTGGCGTTTGCTAAACGGCCTTGGGCGTTTACTGAACAGCCTGCCCTTTTTGATTCCTTCCGTGGGTGCGTTTGCGAAACGGCCTCGCGTGTCGGGGTGATTATTGTCGGGGTGGATGCTCCGCCCTCTATTCGGGATGGAACATGGAACGGCGGGGCTCTCGGAGTGTCGACCGTGACGGCCCGTGCACACACGAGAGGATCTCCCCCCTTCGCGCCGCCAAGACTTGCCGATCGAGGCTTGGGCGTCGAGCTGCACAACAACACGGCTGAGCATTGATTCAATTACTCCGACGGAAGAACCCCACATAAGAATCCTCTGGGCGAATCTGGAAAAAACCATCACCGTCGTCCTCGTGGTTGGTGAGGCGTCCTGGCTGTCTCTTCTGCGTATATTTCCTCTCGCCTTGGCGCGGGCCCCCCTTCCACTCCTTACGTTGTCCCCATCCTCGCCCCCCTGTTTGTTCCGCGCCCCGCCACCTCCTCCCCTTCCTGTTGCATGAGCGCGCATGTCGATGTTCCTCGGCGCCGTCGCCGCCACGGCCAGCACAGGCGCGTTCTCTACTGGTCACGTCGCGCAGCCGTTGGGACAACCCCGCGGGCCAGGCTGTCGGGACAACCCCGCGAGCCGTTGGCGCGCAAGACCAAGCCGTTGGGACAACCCCGCGGGCTTCGAGCGAGGCGCAGCCGCGCTCAGGCGGAAGGCAGCACGAAGCCCAGCTCTGCCGCGAGCTGCTTCGCCTCCGCCCTGGACAAAACCGCTCTCTTGTCGAACTCCAGGAGCGCCTTCCGCAGGGACGCCGGCGGCCCGCACTCCAGGAACTCTCGCGGCGGCGGCCGCAGGATCAGCATGTTCCGCATGCACGTGGCGCGGGAGAACATGACGTAGAGGTGCAGCCACCACTGCTCGTCCGACATGCCCGTGCGGCCAGCGTCCTCGTCTCTCGCGCAGTCGATGGTGACGCCCTTGCGCAGCGTCTGGCCCTGCGACAGCGTGGAGGTCAGGTAGGACGCGTGCGTCAGGGTGAACCCCGAGCGGCGCACGCTGTGCGCCCCCGAGCTCTGCCATGTGAGTTCCTTTTCGCTGGGCCTGAACATCAGCAAGCTCCGCGCTCGCGCCTCGGCCTGGCCGTCGTCGTCGGCGCCTTCGGCGCCCTGTCGCAGCACCTCGGCGACCTCCTGGTAGATCGGAGACTCCTTGAAGCCGTGCACCTGCAGCCAGATTCCCTGCGGTAGGAAGCGGGGGCGAAAGAGCTGGCCTGCCGAGCACTCCTCGTAGCGCTGCTCGTCCTCGTGGTGGAACTCGAAGGACACGATGGTGGCCCGCTGCTCCTGCACGAGCCCCAACTTTTTCTTCAGCTCCTCCTGCGCTGCCGTGAACCGCACCTCCATGCCGATGTGGGCCGGCAAAACGCCGTGGATGTCCCCCGTCTTGTGCATGTTCGGGACGTTCAGGAGGCGCCGACCCGCGTCGGGCTCGCCCTGAATCGTGCCGCACTCTTCAACGGCCTGCACGAAAACAAGGGGCACGCCCAGACGAGGCTCCCGCCTGAGACTTCCTCCAAATTCAGGCTTGAGGAGCCCAAAAGTGACGACAGTTACAGGATTCCGATGACCCGCTCGGATTACCAATATGATCTGCGGGCCCCATAGGGAGGGAGCTCCCGCCTGAGACTTCCTCCCAATTCACTCACAGACGAGGCTCCCGCTTGAGACTTCCTCCATTTTCAAGCTTGGGGAGCTCAAAAGTTACGACAGTTACAGGATTCCGATGACCCGCTCGGATTACCAACATGATCTGCGGGCCCCATAGGGAGGGGGCTCCCGCCTGAGCCTTCCTCAGAATTCACTCACAGACGAGGCTCCCGCCTGAGACTTCCTCCAAATTCAGGCTTGAGGAGCCCAAAAGTGACGACAGTTACAGGATTCCGATGACCCGCTCGGATTACCAACATGATCTGCGGGCCCCATAGGGAGGGAGCTCCCGCCTGAGACTTCCTCCCAATTCACTCACAGACGAGGCTCCCGCCTGAGACTTCCTCCATTTTCAGGCCTGGGGAGCTCAAAAGTGACGACAGTTACAGGATTCCGATGACCCGCTCGGATTACCAACATGATCTGCGGGCCCCATAGGGAGGGGGCTCCCGCCTGAGACTTCCTCACAATTTACTCAACGATGATGAGGATGAGGATGATGAGTGGTGGTGAAGATGAGTGGTGAAGAGGATGATGATTGATTGTGAGTGGTGGTGGCGATGATGATGTTTGAATGAGGATGATGCCGATGCCGATGATGATGATGATGATGATGATGATGATGTTCGTGAGCGTGTGAGAGAGTGCGAGTGATGATGATGATGATGAGTATGTGAGTGACTAAGCATGTGAGAGAGCATCATCGATGATGCTGATGAGGTTGATGATGAGAGAGTGTGAGTGAGTGTGAGTGGGTGTGTGTGTGTGTGTTCCTGTTCTGCGCGGGGTGTCCAGAGAAAACAAGAACCCCACTTTGGATGTGGGGAAAAAAGGCATAGTTTCCTGCTTCAAAAGCACGAATGTAGATCGAACTGTGAAGCGTCCCAATGGATACGTGCCGGAGCACGACCCAGAGGAAGCGCACGGGAGTGCGTCCCAGTGGATACGTGCCAGAGCACGACCCAGAGGACGCGCACGGGAGTGCGTCCCAGTGGATACGTGCGGGGGCACGACCCAGAGGAAGCGCACAGAGTGCGTCCCAGTGGATACGTGCCGGAACACGACCCAGAGGAAGCGCACAGGAGTGCGTCCCAGTGGATACGTGCGGGGGCACGACCCAGAGGAAACGCACAGGGGTGCGTCCCAGTGGATACGTGCCGAACGCGACCCACAGGAAACGCACAGGGTGCGTCCCAGTGGATACGTGCGGGGGCACGACCCAGAGGAAGCGCACAGGGGTGCGTCCCAGTGGATACGTGCCAGGGCCACGACCCAGAGGAAGCGCACAAGAGTGCGTCCCAGTGGATACGTGCGGGGGCACGACCCAGAGGAAGCGCACGGGAGTGCGTCCCAGTGGATACGTGCCGGGGCACGACCCAGAGGAAGCGCACGGGAGTGCGTCCCAGTGGATACGTGCCGGAGCACGACCCAGAGGAAGCGCACAGGGGTGCGTCCCAGTGGATACGTGCCAGGGGCACGACCCAGAGGAAGCGCACAAGGGTGCGTCCCAGTGGATACGTGCGGGGGCACGACCCAGAGGAAACGCACAGGGGTGCGTCCCAGTGGATGCGTGCCGGGAATAGCGTTCTGGGAACACGACGAACACGAAGTGGCCTACAGTTGGCTCCTCGCAGTTCACTCAGAGACGAGGCTCCCGCCTGAGACTTCCTCCAAATTCAGGCCTGAGGAGCCCAAAAACTTCCTTGTTGCGTCCAAAATGTGGCCTGGGAGCTGCGTTCTGGCAGCGCGAGAACCCAAAATTGACGACAGTGACAGGTTTTGGATGACCCGTTCGGATTACCAACATGATCTGCGGGCCCCATAGGGAGGGGGTTCCCGCTTGAGACTTCCTCGCAGTTCACTCACAGACGAGGCTCCCGCCTGAGACTTCCTCCATATTCAGACTTGAGGAGCCCAAAAGTGACGACAGTTACAGGATTCCGATGACCCGCTCGGATGACCAACATGATCTGCGGGCCCCATAGGGAGGGGGCTCCCGCCTGAAACTTCCTCACAATTCACTCAGAGACGAGGCTCCCGCCTGAGACTTCCTCCAAATTCAGGCTTGACGAGCCCAAAAGACGACAGACAGTTACAGGATTCCGATGACCCGCTCGGATTACCAACGTGATCTGCGGGCCCCATAGGGAGGGAGCTCCCGCCTGAGACTTCCTCCCAATTCACTCACAGACGAGGCTCCCGCCTGAGACTTCCTCCATTTTCAGGCCTGGGGAGCTCAAAAGTACGACAGTTACAGGATTCCGATGACCCGCTCGGATTACCAACATGATCTGCGGGCCCCATAGGGAGGGAGCTCCCGCCTGAGACTTCCTCCCAATTCACTCACAGACGAGGCTCCCGCCTGAGACTTCCTCCATTTTCAGGCTTCAAAAGTGACGACAGTTACAAGTTCCGATGTTACAGGTTTCCGATGACCCTCGGATTACCAACATGATCTGCGGGCCCCATAGGGAGGGGGCTCCCGCCTGAGACTTCCTCACAATTTATTCAACGATGATGAGGATGAGGATGATGAGTGGTGGTGAAGATGAGTGGTGAAGAGGATGATGATTGATTGTGAGTGGTGGTGGCGATGATGATGTTTGAATGAGGATGATGCCGATGCCGATGATGATGATGATGATGATGTTCGTGAGCGTGTGAGAGAGTGCGAGTGATGATGATGATGATGATGAGTATGTGAGTGACTAGGCATGTGAGAGAGCATCATCGATGATGCTGATGAGGTTGATGATGAGAGAGTGTGAGTGAGTGTGAGTGGGTGTGTGTGTGTGTGTTCCTGTTCCTGCGCGGGGTGTCCAGAGAAAACAAGAACCCCACTTTGGATGTGGGGAAAAACCTTCCGTTGAGGCCAAGAGGTTGTCGCGTTGTGATCAGGGGCCCATCCCCCCCGCCACGGAAGCAGCGGGGGGAGGTGGATGGACTACAGCTTCTCAGCTCTGGCTCGCACATCTGCTGGTGACTCATGCTGCGCTGCTTGCGCTGCCCGAAGCCGAGTCGGGCGCGGCTGGCGCCTGGGCCTCAGGAGCTGAGGCGCCTCCTCCACCCCGCGTAGCTGGCGCTGGAGCACCACCCTCAGCACCGCCGCCGTTGGAGTCGCCCTCGCCGTTCTGGGAGCCGACACGCCTCAGCTTCGACTGCAATCGAGCCATATGATCAGCATGTTGTTGCCTGGCATCTTGAGCTTGTTTGAAGTCAGTCGCCAGCTTCTTGATGGTCTCGCCCAGATGCTGCTTCCGCCGCTCGATCTCGTCGAGGTCGGACTGCTGCGACTCCGTCCCCAAAGAAGCGTCGGCAACCAGCCCGCCAAGGTCGATGCAATTGGCAAAGTGGTCGGAGCTGTCGACAAGCTGCTAGGGCCTGAGGGTGGTCTGGGTGGTCTCCTTCGCGCCCTGCTTCGTCGCCTTGAGCTCCTCCACGTCACTCTTGTACTTCGCGTCTGCCTGGCCCAAGTCCCGCTTGGGAGACTGGATGTGCTCGCGTTGCTCGAGAACTGCGGCCTGCCAGCGCTCGAGCTTTTCAATCTCCAAAGTGATCTTCTTTTCAATGCGACCCACTGCTGCATGACTTTGATGGATCCGCTGATGAATGGGGGTCGCTTAAGGATCCTCCTTATGGTCGAGCTGGTTCGCATGGTTGGTATACTTCGCCGCCGCCGTCGCATCTCCCGCCTTGCGAGACAGCGCAGCAAGCTGACGAGCCTCGTCCGCGGTGAGCTGCGGTTGCGCTCGCACCTCCGGAGAAGAAGGTGGGACGCCGCTGTCTGGTCCCTCGCCGCCAAGCCCTGCAGGTCCACCCGAGGCCCCGTTTTCCTCCAGCGTTCCCGCCGCATCCTCCGGCACCACCTGAAGCATGCTCAGCAGCAGGAGGAGACCGCACACCAGGAGGTACACCAAGAGCCCATTCCCCCTTCGGGTCAGGCGGGGCGCTGGAGCTCGGCTTGGTGAGAGCAGCCCCGCAGTGTTTGCAAAGCCTCGCCTTGTTCTCGTTCCTGGCACAGCCACGGTCGCACGCTTGGGGCCCTGCTTGCCCGTGGTGCCCCACTGCCCATACCAGGTGCGGGAGTCGTGGCCGTGCCGCTGACCTCCGCCTTCTCCGTTGCTCCTGCTGCCATCGCGCCAGGGGTATCCCATGAAGGAACTACCGAACGCCGAGCCAGGATGGCCCGTTGGCGCCGCGCCGTTCTGAAGTGAACTCCGAGAATCGCAGGTGAGGGAATGGATCCGCCGCAGGAAACCTGCGCCAGAACGGCTAGGAGCAGGAAAAGGAGAGGAGGAGGAGGCACAGAAGAAGGAGGAAAAGAGAGAAGTAGAAGAAAGAGGGGAGGCGGCAAAGCAGAATGGAAAGGAGTGCAACAGGCACAAGACATTGCGACCCACTAGTGGGCTGCCCTGGGCCCCGACCTATGCCTCAATGCCGTGTTCCCATGCGCGCGCTTCCTGGCTTCATGTTGTATTAGATTATTTCGTATGACAGTTTATGCATAGTACTTGTTATTACATGTGTCATTCCTTACATATTCCTATTTCCAGAATTTTCAATCATGGCCTGAATGGTGTTTTCTTTCTCCAAGCGGCCCTACAAAGACATGCCGATCGTGGCAGTTCCGAGCGCCCCAACTCATTCCTCCTCCCCCCCCTGTTCCTGCTCCTCCTCCCTGCGCGACCCTTTCGGGGACGACGACGGGGCCCGCGGCTGCTGCGAGGGGAGGGGCCCCCGTGCCGTAGGGCGGGCCGGGGGCCGCGGCGGGGCCAGCAGAGAGCTTATGGAGTGTATGGAACAGCAGGTTGACATGCTGAGTTTCACAGGTCCACTTGTATGACTGCGTACGCGACTTGTTTTGCTACGTTTGTGGAAGTCGACTCATGGAGAGGAAGCGTGCTGCCAAACAGTTCCTAGATGTCTGAAAGATGTTTCGACTATGCTTAAGCTATGTGCAGAACATGTCTGGAACGTTTTTAGAACAGATTTTACACATGCTAAACACATATTAATCCAATGACCGGATTGTTAGAATGTCCACTGACATGGCATCCACAATGCAATGGGTGACTCAAAAGGGTCGACTTGCAGCAGTAGGGCAACGATGCAGTGGTCAACCAGAGCCTCGCTGCTCCGGAAAAGCAGCATATCCCTTCCGCTCGTGTTTCAGCCCATTTTCACACTTACACATTATTGTAACGACTCTCCCCTGTCCCATGGCTCTGTCCAGAAGATGTGGTGCCATGTCCGCGTATTGCTTTTGTTACACAGGGTTGGGCGATTGCGTGTTTTTATATCTTTTTGGGTGTTTCAGAATTGTGTTCCCGAGCGTAGGGTTCATTGTTAAATCGATGCTTTGCGCCCGTCGCTCAGAGTGGCGCTCCCCCCCAGCGCGGGCCACTTTTCCAGATCCGAATCGTTCCTCCTCATTGTCGTTTTCTTCTTTCCTCTCTCCGCCTTCCCTTTGTCCTCTCCCGCGCCTCCCGCTACTTCCACTCCAGTTCGCACTGCTGTTGTTTGTCCTCGCCCTCCCGCCCATCATTCCTCCTCCTCCTCCTCCGCCTCCTCCTCCTCCTCCTCCTCTTCCGCTTCATCCTGCTCCCCCCCGCTCGATTGCGCACAACACTATGATGTCTTTTGGGGGAACTCCAGGCCCGCTGTGACACGCGCCCGCAGAGAAAGAGCTGGTCTGAGCAGCGCGCAGGGACGGGCGGGAGAGGTCGGCTGTCAGATCCGGCGAGCGCACCCGGCTTGCCGCCACCCCCCCTCCTGCCGTCTTCCTCCTCCTCCTCCTCCTCCTCCTCCTCCTCCTCCTCCCCCTCCTGCCGTCCTCCCCCCCCTTCTCTCCCCGCCCGCTGTCCTCCTCCCCTTCGGTCTTCTGCGGCCCATCGGGCTCTCCGCTCTGCCTCCTGCTCCTGCGCCATGTCGGCGGGTGCAGCGCTCCCTTTCCATGAAGTCGGGCACGTCCCTCCGCAGGAGGGAAATTCAAACATATGTTTAAAATCATAAGAATCATATTATGACGATTTGGCCATTTTCACATTGTGACGGCCGGCGTCGTGCAAAAAAAACACCGCGCCACTCAGCGCCACTCAGCGCCACTCAGCCACTCAGCGCCAGTCAGCGCCACTCTACGCCAGTCAGCGCCACTCGGCCGTTGAATGGCGCAGAGTGGCGCAGAGTGGCGCAGAGTGGCGCTGAGTGGCGCTGAGTGGCGCTGACTGGTGGAGTGGCGCATTGGTGGCGCGAAGCGCGAAACGGTGCTGGGTGGCGCTGAGTGGCGCTGAGTGGCGCTGAGAGGAGGAGGGGTAAGAGGAGGAGCATCAGGAGGTCGGGGAGGAGGAGGAGGAGAAGGAGGGGGCAGGAGAAGCGGGAGGATGAGCAGCATGGAGGATGAGCATCATGACGAAGAGAAGGAGAAGGAGGAGGAGGAGGAGGAAGAAGAGGAGTAGGAGGAGGAGGATGAGAGACAGGAGGAGGAGGATTTGGAAGAAAATAAGGATGATGAGGAGGATGATCAGAAGGAAAAGGAGAATGAGGAGGAGGAAGAGGAGAAGGAGAAGGATGATGATGATGATGATGATGAGGAGGAGCGATGAGGATGATGAGGAGGATGATGACGACGACGATGACGACGACGATGACGACGATGACGACGATGGTGATGGTGAAGACGGGAGGGAGGAGGATAACGAGGAGGAGGAGGACATCCCGAATCGATGGAAATCGAATCGTGTAGGAAAGTACACCCTATGATGCCACAGGTCTCTACATCATACCATGTGATAGTACACCATACCATGTGATAGCGAGGGTCTCTCAATACATCCACCGTTCTGGATGATGACCGTGGCATGAGGAGTGAGGTGGAATGAGGAGTGATGAGGAATGTTATCAAAGATGAGGGGGAGGAGGAATACGAGGAGTGAGGACTGAGGGGCCAGAGGACAAGGAATACCAGGATGAGAAATCGGAGGAGGAGGAGGAGGAAGAGGAGGAGGAGGAGGTCCCGAATCGATGGACATCGAATCGTGTAGGAAAGTGTATCCTATGATGCCACAGGTCTCCACATCATACCATATGATAGCACAACATATTGTATTCCTGCCCGCGAGGGTCTCTCAATACATCCACCGCTCTGGATGATGACCGTGGCATGAGGAGTGAGGTGGAATGAGGACTGATGAGGAATATTATCAAAGATGAGGGGGAGGAGGAATACGAGGAGTGAGGACTGAGGGGCCAGGGCCAGGGCTTACTGAAGGCTAGGCTTGCCGAGGGTAGGGCTTACCTATGGCTTTAGGGTATCCCTAGGGTAGCCAAAGGGTAGCCCTGCGGTTAGCCCAAAGGTAGCCTTTAGAGTTGCCCTAGGGTAGCCCCTAGGGGTAGGTAGCCCTAGGGGTAGCCCCAGGGTAACCCTGGGGAGCCCACCCCTAGGGGTAGGCCTAGGGTAACAATGGGAGTAGGCCCTAAGTGTAAGCCTAGGGTGGCCTTAGGGGTAGGCCTGAGGGGAAGGCCTCGGGCAGCCCCAGGGGTAGGCCGTAGGGGTGGGCCTAGGGTAGCGCAGAGGGGCAGGCCCTACGAGTAAGCTTAGAGTAGCCTTAGGGCTAGGCCCGAGGGGTAGGCTTAGGGGTTAGGCCTGGGGTAGCCTTCCCTCGGGCGATCTATAAGGCAGACTTGGGAGAGCTGCTCGACTTGATGGCGGCCAACCGCTCCAGCGCAGGGTTGCCGCCGCAGGCGGTAGCGCCCGCTAGCCACTCCACGGACGTGTACGGGAAGCACCGAAAGCTGCTGAGGTCGCTGTACCACAGTAAATTCCCGCCCATGCGCTTCCAAGTGCACGCCGACACGCCCAAGGGGCAGGCTCGGGCGTGCTCCCTGGCGGCCTCGCACGGGCCCGGCGTCGTCGTCACCAGAGAGCCGATGCACTGCGTCTTCGAGGTCAGGAGGCTCGTCCCAGCGAGCGCCAACGACACCAAGGTGTTCCTGGCGGACTACAAGGACGCCATCACCCGGTTGTCGGCGGCAAGTCCCCCACCGAAGGGCGACGGCGCGGGTCAGCCTGAGGACCTCGAGCACGAGGCGGAGGCCCTGCTCGAGAGGTCCGTGAGCCAACTCCCCCCGACGTTCCGGCGGGAGGCGGCGCTCGACCCTGATAACATGGAGCGCGTGCGGACTTTCCTGGCCCAGCCGCGCTGCGCCAGGGCAGGCACCTGGAAACGCGTCTTCGGTTCTCAGCCGCCCAGGGGCGCGCTGGCCCGGGTCGCCCGCCTCTGCGGTGCCCAGCTGGACAGCTCCACCTCGCATTGCAATTACCGCACCGACAAGGCGTTCAGGGCCGAGCTGCGGCGCGTGCAGCACTGGTGCCGACCGGGGCGCCGACAGCGACGGTGGCGCACCGGCATCGTGCGGGACCGGCGGCAGGCCGCCCACGTCAAGGGCGTGCGCAGCGTCATCACGCGGAAGGTGCGCGACCACTTCCGCAGGATGCGCCGCCGCGTCAAGGTGGAGGGCCTGGTGAACTGGCGGGATGTCGCGCTCGCCACGCGGCAGGCGGGCATCCCCGTCCAGTCTGGCACGGCCCCAGTGGAGCGGTTGTGGTCCTGCTTGGAGGACATGATGCCTGCAGCCGCGCGGGGCGTATCGCTCCGGTGGTTCAGGGTCCTTAGCATGGTTATGTTCTTGCGCTACAACTACACGCACTTCAACAGGGACAACCTGCCGACGATGGCAGAGCGGGACCCCCTGCTCGGCCAGCGTCTGGCGACGATCGCCATGCTGGCTCGGGCCGTGAACGAATCCGATCAGGGCTTATCGCACCTGGCGCTTCTTTTTGACCCGTTCGGCTCGTGCTGACGCGCCGCGGGGCGCGACTTGTTTTTGTCCTTCCCTTTTTCGGTTGGTGCCCGCGGCCTTGGCCGCGCGCTGCACTGTTCGGTAAGGCGCCCGGAGGTACGGAGGGGGATAGGCTACCCCGCGTTGCAGACTCTCACATCGCGGCGTTGCTGTCGGTTGCCAAGGCGCTTCCCTGATTGAGCAACGCTGTCATTATTGTGTTCGTGCTGCGCGTTCCCCGTTGCATTTTTGTTGCGCGCGTCCGTTATCGCGGAGGCCGCGCGCGGTGCCGACGCCGCGGCCACGGCCGCGCGCGGCATTTGTGATTGGACCGCTCAGGAGAGGCAGAACCCCAAAAAAACGAAGTGGCGAAGAGGGGGAGGACGAGAGGAGACGGGAGGGGCGGCCCTGGCGGCAGCGGGGAGAGGGAAGGCCCCGAGGAGAAGGGAACGCTGAGGAGGGCGATGATGGGGAGAGCGAAATCGACGCACCCGCCTTGTTTCTAGGGGACTTTCCGTGGGATCAGATGTTTTGCACGTGTCGCAGCAAGTTGTTCAATATTTTGGGCGTTCGGGTCCCCTCGCATTCCTCTTCTTCTCCATGCCAGAGGGGTGGGTTCCTATCGGAGTCGATTGAAAAGCGCGCTTGTGCTGTAAAGGAAAACAGATCCCACGGGAAATGATTCGCATTTGACAGAGTTTGCTGAGCGCCCCTGCTCTCTCGGGGTGATAATTTCTATTCAGGTTTTCCCTTGAGCTCTTCCCTTTCTCATGCGTTTGCTTCCTCTACCTCGCCCCCCCCCCCCCCCATCCACGCTCTACCCCGCGAGGAGCGGCCCCGGCGATAGCGGGGGGAGGTGAGGCCCCGAGGAGGAGGAAACGCCAAGGAGGGCGAGGGGAGGAAGGACGACGACGCACCCGCCTTGTTTCTGGGGGACTTTCCGTGGGATCTGATGTTTTGCACGTGTCGCAGCAGGTTGTTCAACATTTTGGGCGTTCGGGCCCCCTCGCATTTCTCTTCTTCTCCATGCCACAGGGGTGGGTTTCTATCGGAGTTTACTGACCAGCGCAGGTTTGTTATAAAGGAAAGCAGATCCCACGGGCAATGGCTCGCATTCTACGGGCGTTTGCTGAGCGCCCCTGCTCTCTCGGGGTGATATTTTCTATACAGGTTTCTCCTTGAGCTCTTCCCTTTCTCTTGCTTTTGCTTCCTCCTCCGCCTCCCCCCCGAAGAGGCCCCGAGGAGAAGGAAATGCCAAGGGGGGCGAGGGGGGGAAGGAGTCCACAGGGATGGGTTTCTATCGAAGTTGACTGAAAAAGCACGCTTTTCATTTATCAAGGAAAGCAGATTCCACGGGACATGGTTCGCATTTCACGGATGTTCGTTGCGCGCCCTGCTTTCTCGGAGTAACGTTTTTCATTAAGGTTTCTCCTCGAACTGTTCTCCTTCTC
This sequence comes from Prorocentrum cordatum, assembly GCA_963575745.1. NCBI lineage: Eukaryota > Dinophyceae > Prorocentrales > Prorocentraceae > Prorocentrum > Prorocentrum cordatum. Next base: position 416,273 of record CAUYUJ010008969.1, read on the forward strand.
TTGTTTTTGCTTCCTCCTCCGCCTCTTATCCCCCTCTCCACACCACGCTCTACCCCGCGAGGGGCGGCCCCAGCGATGGCGGGGAGAGGGAAGGCCCCGAGGGGGAGGACATGCCAACGAGGGCGAGGGGAGGAAGGAGTCCACAGGGATGGGTTTCTATCGAAGTTAACTGAAAAAAAAAGCACGCTTTTCATTTATAAAGGAAAGCAGATCCCACGGGAAATGGCTCGCATTTCACGGATGTGCGTTGCGCGCCCTGCTTTCTCGGAGTAGCGTTTTTCATTCAGATTTCTCCTCGAGCTTTTCTCCTTCTCTTGCTTTTGCTTCCTCCTCGTTGGGAGCGGCCCGTGCGACCCCCCTCTCCCCATCCACGCTCTGTACCGTCAGGGGCGTCCTCCCCCTCCTTGTTCTCCTCCTGCTCCTTCTCCTCATCCTCCTCGTCCTCCTCGGCGGCGCTGAGCGGCGTTGGGTGGCGCAGAGTGGCGCCGAGTAGCGCTGAGTGGCGCCGAGTGGCGCTGAGTGGCGCCGAGTGGCGCTGAGTGGCGCCAAGTTGCGTTGAATGGTGCCGAGTGGCGCTGGGTGGCGTCGAGTGGCTCCCAGGAGTAGTGTTGGGTGGCGTTGAGTGGCGCTGAGTGGTGCAGAGCGGTGCTGACTGGCGCGGAATGGCGCTGAGTAGCGCAATGGTTTTTGTTCCGCCCGCTTGGCCGTCACGCTGCATTTCACATATTTGTGATTACGCGTGAACTTCTTTCAATTCTAATGTTACCCCCGAAACCCGCCTGCAGGAGGACATGCCCGACCCAACCCCATCTCCACACCTCGCCGATCTGGACGCGGTACACTGCCGTGCCCGGGCACGCTCGTTCTCGCCAGCGACAGGCTCGTCCGCCGATGTGCCAGCAGGGAGAAAGCCTTCGGCGGCGCGAGCATCACCCTCGCCGGTCGACGGATTCAGGCAGGGAGTTGGATGCGAAGAAGAAACAGCGCCACAAACATAAATTTTTGACACTCCGCGTGGATTTCCTGAATTCGCGCTGGGCCCCCCCCCCTCTGGCGGCGCCGCCCCTGGCGCGCTCCGCGCACCAGCGAGCGGGATCCAGCGCAGATCCAGGAGATCCGCGCGGAGCGCCAAAAGTTTATGTTTATGGCGTTTTGTTTTTCTTCTGTGGCCGGGCGGCGTGGACAGGGTCTGGATTTCGTCGAGCACGTGGCGAAATCTGAGCCCTGCCCCGGCCTCCCATCGGTTCAGGAGTGTCGATGGCAGGTTGGGGTTAGGGTTCGGATGTCGCCACCCGAACATGGTCAGTTCCGGGCCGCTGTCCCGCCCACACCCCTTCAGCCCACCCTTTGTTGTCGGCTCCCGTCGTCGCACAAGCAAAAAACTGGACCTGCTGATTGTTGCCTTGCTTGGTGGTCCCTGCGGGTTCTGGCCTCGGCTTTTCGGTCGGTCGCTGTCCCTCAGCCGTGGAGTCTTTCTTCTGGCCCTCGCTCGATGGCCTTTTTGTGGCCTTCGTACGGTCCCATTGCTTCCTGCGAGTTAGCGCTTGACTCTAACCCACGTCCAGAACAATGTCCTCGTCGCCCTCTCTCCATTCCTCTCTACACCCCCATCACCGTCCCAGCCGCCCCATACGTCTTCGGAGTGGTGGTGGAGCGCTGCGGCTTCAGCTGGGCCGCGCGGAGCGTGGGGGGTTCTATCCTTCCTTCGGGGCGCCGACGAGCCACTTGGTGGCGTTTCCATGCCAGTTTTTTTCTGTTCTCTCCCCGCCCTGGCCGGAGGAGTACGTTGCGAAGACGCTCGGTTACAAGGAGCCCTGGAAGAAGCTGAGCAGCCAGCCGCTCACGACTTAGGGCCTCCTGGAAGCAGCGGCCGTGAACTCGGCCACCCGGGCCTCGGAGGCCCTCACGCAGCGCGGTGGCCACAGCGAGCGGTGGGTCAGTGAAGACTCACGGTCACCGCACTCGTGTCGTCGTCGTCGTTGTCGTCGTCGTCGTCAATGTCAACGTCAATGTCAACGTCAAGTCAACGTCAACGTCAACGTCAACGTCAACGTCAACGTCCGCGGCGGCGGCGTCGTCGTCCGCGGCGGCGGCGGCGGCGGCGCCGTCGCCGGGGCCCGCCCAAAGGGTGTGGTGACCGCGCCGCGTGGTGGGTCGATGGGGATTCGGGGTCACCGCACGATTCCGGGAGCCCGGTTGTGCTCCGAGGGCGCCTCGGGCGGCGCAGGCCGCCAGGGCCCCAGGGGCGCGCGGTGACGGAGCGCGCGGCGAGGTCGAGGGGCTTGTCTTCCACCACCACCACCACCATGAGTCGGAGGGGGAGGGGGCCCTCCTCCTACTCCGCCTCCTCGTCCTCCTCCTCCTCGTCCTCCACCTCCTTCCCCCCTCCAACTTTGGTGGTGGTGGGAAGCAGGCCCATCAGAGAGCCTTCGGGGTTTTGAAGTCACCGCGCGGTCTGCCACCACGCGGCTTCTGCTCGGCGGCGAGCGCGGGGTCCTGGGCTTGTTTTCCACCACCACCACCATAAGTTAAAGGGGGCACGGGGTCCTCAGGTCCTCTTCCCCCGCTTCTTCTTCCTCCTCCTCACCCTCCACCTCCTTCCCCCCTCCAGGTATGGTGGTGGTGGTGGGAAACAGGCCCATCACGGGGGAAGTGAGACAGAGGAGGCGTTCGCAGAGGGCGGCGGGGCTTCTCGGAAGCCCTCCTGCCTTCTGGGCAGCTTCCTGTGTCTTCCGTGCGTGCTTATAGAGCACTGCTCAGAAGGCCAGGTGCCTTCGGAGCCTCTCGAGGAGGCCCGCCCCGTCTGATTTCCCCCCTTTGGGCTCGCCGCCGCCCTGTGCAGTAGCAAATCATTGGAGCCTCGTGTGCCCCCTTAGTGTTGTTTTTAGCGTCGGCTAGCGTCGATAAGCGTTTGGGAGTCAGTGAGATGGCGCCGATTTCGCGTCGCCGAGCGTCGATTCAGCGTTGATTAGCGTCGATTTAGCCTCGATCTGGCGTCGATCTGGCGTCGATTAGCAAGAGTCGACAAGATGGTATGGACGGCTCCCATGAGTTGCCACCCCGCAAAACCTTCCTGGCGGCTCGAGCAGGGCGCGTCGTCGGGGTGCGCCGCCGCCAGGGCCTCCCGGCGCCCTGGAGGCTGGTGCCAGGCCTCTCTCCGGGGGCTGTCCGCGAGGAGCGGGTGGGGCGCGAGCCGGTAGTGCAAATACGAGGACCTGAGAGATGCGGCCGACCAGACGCAAGAGTGACCCTTCGCCAAAGTTCGCAGGAGAAAAAACGCCTTTCAACAGAAACATTTGGCGCTCCGTGCGGATTTCTTGGATCTGCGCTGGGACCCCCGCGGCCCCCAGAAGAGCGCGCACCAGACGTCGTTCTTACCCGGGGTCATTCTTGCGTGTAGCCGATGGAGGCTCAAGGTCGGGACGGTCGAAATGAGTGCGGGAAGAGTGGGTACGATGCCCAACAGCAGTTCATGCTCACTTTGAACCGGACTCGCTTTCCGCGCCGCCGCGGACGCTGTTCATTGAGGACAAACAAAACAACTGCGTGTCAAACAGCGGCCGCTGTCGGATTTGGACAACATTTGCTCCTGGGGTCCTGAGGGATGGATGGGATCGGTGCAGATTTCAAGGGGCGCCTTCGAAGGCGCGAAGTTATTCTTAAGTCGGGCATGTCCCTCTACAGGGGGAATATTCAAAAATAGTAAAAACTGTCTGGGGACCATTTGTTGACTATGTTCGAGCACGTTGGGCGTATTTTGGGGGCATGTTTTTTTTCGTCTTAAATCCTCCTGTATGGGGACAGGCCCGACATAACCCTGGGGGGCGGCGCGAGAGCGCAAAGTTTGTCGCGCTTGGCGCAGCGCGAAGCGCGAAGTGAGGCGCCCTTGTGCATCCTGGGACGGGGCAGGGGTAGGTGTAGACCAGGAATGGACCGTGGGCCGTTTTTGTTTCGATTTCGTTACGCAGCAAAGGCGGATCGAACACAGAACGAAGGAACATTGAAACAAGACGAAAAGGAAAAACGTTGTTTCGGTCGAGCCCTGGTGTAGACTCTTCCTGCCCCCTGCCCGCGGCGGCACGCTCGACAAGGGGGTGGGAAGCAGGGCTCGACCCAAACGGTGTTTTGCCGATTTCGTGGACCGTTTTCGTTTGGAGTACGTTTTGCCCCGAAGGCGGAACGAAGACAGAACGAGGGAAAACGACAACAAAACGAAAACGAAGAACATTGTTCAGGTCGGCACGCTGGTCAGGGGGGGTGGGAAGACCCCCGGGCCTCTCCCGCGTGAGCGACGGAAGAAAGACGGGGGTCGTCTGGCGGCCAGCGGCGCTCCCGGCGAGTCGCAGTGGCCAAGGGGTGTGTGTCAAGCAGTGGCGAAGCGTCCTGGTTCGCCCATAGCCCTGCCAATCAAAGTTCTAAGGGCTTAATGTGGTTTCCACGAAATGACGAAATGGTCTTGGAATATTCCTGGCCGGGGGCGTCTTGTTTTAACACATCGGGTTCATGGTCTAAGAACATTGTTTTCGTTCTTAGAGCATTTCTAGGTTCTAAGAACATTTCGTGGTAGGACTATAGGAGTGCCGGGACGGTCGGTCCCTGCTCAATTGTGATTCAGAGTTGGGAGAGCTTGAAGTAGAGTCGACCTGCATGTTAAGGATCGGCAACCTTCCCAAGGGTACCTTGGCATCCTTCCCTCCTCGGCCCATCCTCGACCACTTTCGTTAGCCGCGCCCCACTTGAAAATTTACAAAATTGCCTTTCACTGCCATTGCATCCTTATCGCGCATTCTTCTGATACGGGCCGGCTGCTGGGGGTTCGAATAGAGGAGGGGACAAAGCGGAGATACAACCTTGTGCAGATCGTTTGCTCGCATGGTGTTTCAAACTGATGTACAAGATCTAACGTAATATCTTGGGCGCATTGTATATCCGCGTTCTCGACATACCGTAGACGCTTGGCCCAGATCGCCGAAGCACCGAGGCCAGTTCCGGGCGTGCTAGACTCCTGGAGGGCTCAAGCTTTTCGAGAGAAAGAGCACTTGCCGAGTTGAACACATCATCTCCCTATCTTCGCCTCTCAGCATCATCCCTGCTTCTTAGAAGGCGCGGGCCTTGTCTGTAGATGTAGGGCCGGCGCCTTCTAAGTAGCAGCCTCTTTCTAAGAAGCCCCCCCCCTTCCCCTACCCCATTTGCGCGCGCCGCCAAATAGGAAGGGATCCACGGCTGGATGTACGTTGCTTGAGGCACCTCGTCCCTAGGGCCCTATCGCCAGTGGGCGTTGCAGAGCGTCCCTGGAGCCCCTCAGGGCGTCAAGGAACGCTCTGAGAAGGCCGTTGCGCCCGATGCATCCCCTGAGGACTGTTGGATCTGGATCTCAGAGATCCGATTTCCATCCTCACCTGAGTTTGTTCTCGTCTTGGCTTCGTCTTGATAAAAAGGTGGATGAAGAACGGTGTGTCTTTCGTGCCCCTTTTGGCCCGAGGGGGCCCCTTCAGGGCCCCCTTGGGGTACAACACGTGAACTGTTTACCACCCCCCATTACGCAACGCCCGAGCCAGGATGGGGTGGATAACTTGACCGCACGATCGGAGTGCCAGGCATGGGGGAGCGCCCATCTAGACAGGTCGATTGAGGAAATCTTCACCGGTTCACTGGACATCGGCATTCGAGTGTACCGGTGCAGTCCCTGGTCGGTTTCGCTACTCGACGTGCGTGTCGCCAGATATTGAGCTGATTTTTAGACGTCGTTTAGCTACCCCGCTGGTGTGCACTCGGAATGCGGTGCCGTGCGCACATGGAGTGCCCCTGGCAGCTTTCACTAACCCCGATATGGGTACGGAAACAATGGCTACAGAGACCGGCAGCATTCCCTGCCCATTTTGGAACGGGACTCGCTGTCGGTGCCGCCGAGGACGTTGTCCAATGGAGACAGAAGAGTGCCTGCCAAACAGTGACCGCTGTTGGTGTGGTCAAAATTTGTTGTTGGGCATTGTACCCACACTTCCCGTACCCATCTCGGGCGTCCAAATTCGGGGAGGTATGCCATGGCCGCGGCCATGATACCCCCCCAGGTGTCATGGCCCCCTCCTCTTCCCTCAGCACGTCCCCTTCGCCTCCCCCTCCCCAGGGCCGCGCACGTGCCTCGGGCTCTGAGAGGTCGTGTTTTCTGATCGTTGGGCGCGTAACCGTCCTTACCTGAGTCAAACCCCACACCCACCCCGCCTGGGTAACGGTAGCGATGGTATATAGGGGTGGGGGCTTTGGACCCCCACACAAGCGGACGTTCGCGCGCATCTGTCGTTGATTGTAGCGCCCCCCCGCCCCGACGTGCCCCACCCAAGCCAAGCGTTACCGTTACCCGCCGCCCCCCACCCCCAGGGAAAGACCGTTGCTTGTAACAACAAGGAGCTATCCGATTTGCCACCGCGCCCTCTTGGACGTCCCCCTCTTCCCTGGCGTCGGATCCGCCGTACTTCAGTTCATTGCCCGAATCAGATATGCGTCGGAAATGCACCCTGACCGATTCGAAACAGTAGGGCGGACCTTTCCGCCTCAGACGAGCAGGGCGGATGTTTCTGCAACGGCGAGGCGGAAAAGGCAACGGCAAAGCGGGTCGCGCATCGGCATCTCGGGGGCTCGGGCCGTGCAGCGGAGGTTGAGTCCAAGAAACGCCCTGCTCGCCTCCAGGGTGCCCTGGAATCGCGGATTCCGAGGGCTCGCTCTGGAAAGCGTGACGTTCCCACACCAAAATCGGAAATTGGAACCCATACATTACAAGTGGCGGGCGGCTTTTCAAACTCAGGATTCTTTTGAGGGTCGGGGACGAGGTCGGGGTGGTGTGGTGAAAATGTTCCTCGTTTTCCTTAGGAAACAACGACAACGTATACACCAGGCTCCCGTATACACCAGAATCCGCGTTCCTGCGCGAATTTCAGCGCAGGGGGGGGGGGGGGGGGGGGGGAAACGCGTCGGTGTACATAGAGTTCGTTTCCCTACAAAAGTCCACGCATGTCCTGGGGTCTCAGGGTTGGGCTCTTTGTGGAAGGTCTCTTGCGGTCGGGCCCCTCCTGCAAAGGGGGCGGGAGGCTCCGCCCTGCTCACCGCACCGCCCAGGGCACGGCGGCTCCGAAGCCGGGGCCGTGCGCACCCGAGGCGAGGGCCGCTGGAGGAGGAGGAGGAGGAGGAGGCGGAGGCGGAGGAGGAGGAGGAGGAGGAGGAGGAGGAGGAGGCGGTTTAGGGGAAGGAGGAGAGCGGGGGAGGAGGAGGAGGGGGAGGAGGAGGAGGAGGAGGAGGAGGAGGAGGAGGAGGAGGAGGAGGAGGAGGAGGAGGAGGAGGCGGCGCAAGAAAGAGAGGAGGCCCAGGGGCACAGGAAGCATCGTAGGCGGCGAAGAAGACGTGCCAGCTGTAGCAGCAGGCGCCGTGGCGCCCCAGAAGCACCAGCAGGAGGCGGCGGAGGTGGTGAGAGCCCTGCTCGAGGAGGAAAGGGCGGACCGAGGAGAGGATGTGGAGGAGGGAAGAGGGAGCGCATGTGGAGGCGACGGAAAAGGAAACGGCTGCCTTGCTCACGCTACGACAACGCGACGACCCCCCTCCCCTCCCCCGCCCTCCTCCTCTCCCCCCTTTGGTTCTCCCCCTCCCCCCCGCCCCCCTTCCAGGCCGCCCGCATTCTAGCGTTCCTGATTGTCCTGAGTTTTCATTGCCCCCCCCCGCCTGGGTCACGGGCCGTTGCCCGCAGGCCGTTGGGGTGTACAGTGCTGACGTTAGCCACGCCCTCACACGCCTGACCCTGGTGGACACCGATCCTAAAGAGGGATTGGTGCCGGGGTCGCGGTTGAAGCCGGACGAGGAGGAGGCGGAGGAGGAGGAGGAGGCGGAGGAGGAGGAGGGGGAGGACGGGGAGGGGGAGGAGGGCACCCGAGGAGGTCAGGGACCCTCCCCTCCACCCAACCCGCCCCCCGCGCAAGCAGCCACAAAGTCCGTTGGGCCGTCGGGAGCTCGGCCCCGCGCGAGGGGGCCGACGGCTCCCCTGCGCCGCGCGGTTTGCCCTGCACCGTCCGCGCGTGCCGCTGGTAGGGCGGGGGGCAAAAGGGGTCGCGCGGTGCAAGGACAGGGAGGCAGGGGTTACGATGTTCTGGCCTAGTGTAGTCTAGTCTTGCTCACCAGAGGGGAACTCGAGCACCAGGAAGGCACTCCAATGGGAGGGCTCTCACGTGTCGGGCCTCGGGAGGCCACTGTCGTTAGACTCTACCCCCGCGTGTCGGGCAGGCACTGGTTCGATACCCTTCTGGGTTCTCGAAATGATTTTGGGGATGTGGGCCGTAAGTACAATGTGAGCAGCGCAAGGCATGAGGCTGGGTAGTCGAAGGCCAGACTGTCAGATTGGATTGGGCCCCAAGGGCCAATCTGGCCCGGCCAAACTGGATGGTTTGGGTTATTCGCCAGATTGGATTCGCGTTGGCTCCCTCGCCAGATTGCCCCCGCCTGCCAGATTGGCTTCGACTACCCAGTGAGGAGGAGGAACGAGGTGGAGCTGGGCCAGGGAAGGGGGGGGGGGCGCCGACCTGCCCCAGACCCGGGGCGCGAGGCAAGGCCCGGGGTCGGCGGACGCACGCCGCGGTGGGAGGAAAGGAGGGAGGAGGAGGAGGAGCAGGAGGATGAGGAGGAGGAGGAGCAGGAGGCGGAGGAGGAGGAGGAGGAGGAGGAGGAGGAGGAGGAGGAGCAGGAGGAGGAAGAGGAGGGGGAGGGGGAGGAGGAGGAGGAGGAGGCGGAGGAGGAGGAGGAGGAGCAGGAGCAGGAGGAGGAGGAGGAGGAGGAGGAGATGTCTGGGGCGGCCCAGGTGCGGGATGAAGCGTTCCACAGGGCACGTCTGCGGACGCTGCGAGGGCAGGGAGACAGGAGGAGAGCAAGTGGGATCAGGGGGAAGGGAGGAGGAAGGGAATGCGGAAGAGGAGCGAGGGAGAGCAGAAAGAGAAAGGAGCACGATACTGCAATGGAGGAGGGAAAGTAGGAGGGAGGTTAGACGAGAGGAGAGAGGAGGCCGGCGCTCTTGAAGCGGAGGTGTCTTGGTAGAATTTGCGAGGCAGGCAAGGAGGCCAGAATCGTTAGGCGTTCGCCGAGCATCGCCAAGCCATTCCGATCAGGCCTAATGGCTAGCACGCGGGGCGGACGAGCCCTGGCGCCCTTGAATAATGAATCGTTTGTTTTCGAGGAGGAGGAGAACAGCCGTCAAGGAAGACGATTTGCTGCCAGACGCACGGTCATGTTTGTAGGTATCTACTCGATTACGAAAGAGGCCGGCGACGCATTGTTCCCAACCCCTCGGAGGGCAGCGGCCATGCTATTGAAACATTAGGGTATTTTGGTGGGATCTTAGTTGATAAGCGCTGGGGGTTTGTTTCCATCGTATTTTGGCCAACCAAAGCGAAGAAACACGTCGGCAGCACAGAACACAACGAACAACTGCAGTCCGCACACACCAAAAGGCGAGATAAGAACCCCCATATGGAAGAAAAACTCCCAATGGCGGGGAAACGCGCCGATATTGAACACGAAGAAAAAGCCCCCCTCCAGCCTTTTTTGCATCATCCAAGGGTGTGGCAGACCCGGTGACGAAGGATCAGGATGCCCTTGGGGGTCTTGTCATGGGGTGGCGATAAAGCGGGAGGGGGGGGGGCAGCAAGGGCTGTCGAAGAGGGGCCCTTGAGGGCCCCGAAAGGCGACCTGTAGCGCCCGCCCCGCAGGGGGCCTTGAGGGTCCGGGAAGAGCGCCTTTCGTCCCCCCCCCTCGTGTATATCGCCCCCCCCCCCCCCCCTCGGAGACTCCCAGTGCCGACTGCGTGCCGCTCGGCTCCGAAGTTCCGTTATCAGGTGCAGCAGTCTCCGTCTGCGCGACGCTGCGGGTGAGACAGCATGGGGCCGGGAGAAGGCGGTGGCAGGCCAGGGGGTGGCGGACAGACGCTCCGATGCTCGAAAGAGAAGCGGGAGGTCTAGTACACTTGGCCTCGCTCGCAGGCGTTCAGCTTGTCTCGACGAGGACCATCGAGGAGCACCTTGGCTCATCTTGAGGGGGAAAATCCTACACGAAACCGGAGAATGAACGGGAAATTGACGTCCGAGCGATGGCCAGTAGAATGAGGACCCTCAGATCAGGGCGATGTATCATTTTCTCAACGGCCATTTTTCTGTTTTTGTTTGTCTCTCTCTCTCTCTCTCGGGCTCCGCAGCCCATCACAGATCGATCTGGCTCGCAGAATGCCGAAGAGAGATGTGGTCAGGGGCTGCGTGTTTGTGATTGTCTCGATGCTGCATTCGCTTCGCAGCGGCGGGTCGAAGTGGAGGACCGGTCACGTGCAGAGGGGGGGTAACGGGGAGGGGGGGAAGGTTTCTCAGAAGCACCCCTGCTCAGAAGGCGCGGGCCGTGCCTCCAGAAACAAGGCCATCGCCTGCTAAGAAGCGGCCTCCTTCCAAGAACCCCCCCCTGCCCCCCTCTAAGCACCGCCAAGAGCAGGAGGAGGAGGAGGAGGAGGAGGAGGAGGACAAACATGAGGAGGAGGAGGAGGAGGAGGAGGAGGAGGAGGAGAGGAGAGGAGGAGGGTAGGAGGAGGAGGAGGAGGAGGAGGAGGAGGAGGAGGAGTTCGGGCGGACCCAGGACCCCGATGAATCGTTCCAGAGCGTCCCGGAGCGTTCTCAGGGCGTGGTCTGGGGTGGTTTTGGCGCGGCCGCGCCGGCAGGGGGGAGCCCAGATCCCCTCGGGGTCAGGGGCAAGTCATCCTGGCGAAGTGCCCAGATTTCTGCAGCTGCTCCTCCTTCTCCTCCTCCTCCTCCTCCTCCTTTTCCTCCTCCTCCTCCGCCTCCTCCACCTCCTCTTCCTTCTCTTGCTCGCAAGGCTGGTTGGAAGAAGGAGGGGAAGCTCCTTGCGGGGCCATGGGGCGTGCGAAGGGCACGCCGACATCAGCCGGGGGGGGGAGGCATGTGGGCACCGCCGCGAGGCCTCCGGTGGAGCTCCCTCGGGGCAGGCCACGACACGCGCGAGGGGCGTGCCGAAGTGAGTCGGGGGGACGCACGTGGTCACAGCCACTGAAGCCTTCGGTGGAGCTCCATATGGGGTCACGAAGCGCTGTACTGAGTCGCGCGGGCGCCTGTGGTCACAGCAAATGGGCCTTCTGTAGAGCTCCCGATGGAGCCGACGGGGCGCTGTACTGGGTATTGTGGACGCATGTGATCACAGCCAGTGGGGCCTTCGGTGGAGCTCTCTATGGGGTCACGAAGCGCTGTACAGGGTGGCGTGGACGCATGTGACACAGCCAGTGGGACCGTCGGTGGAGCTCTCTATGGGGCCACGAAGTGCTGTACAGGGTGGCGCGGACGCATGTGGTCACAGCCACTGGGGCCCTCGGGGAAGCTCCCTACGGGGTCACGAAACGTGTGACGATGACGCCGATGACGCGCTGGCGCACGACTCGTTGCCACCCACAGCGCCGAGACAACTGGTCTTGCTAAAGAGGGCAATTCGGGCGGCGGCGCGGAGCCTGGAGCACAGCTTACAGGAAGACTGCGCGCGATCGGCCCTAGACAAAGTTGAATGGATCATGACGTTCATCCGCGCGTCAGAGAAGCAAAACCTCTATCGAATGAGACAGTCCGCCGTGGCTTGTCCTCTGATTCTGCAACACTGCGACCCGCGGGACCCAGAAACCCGGCTGTCCGCAGGCTTCCAAGAACTCAAGCAGCTGGTGATCACGCTGTCCAGGGAGGATATCCGAGACGAAGTGGAGCAATTGCGGCAGGAAGCTAATCCAGAGGGGCGGACTCGTCAGAAATCAAGCGTGCTGCAAAAAAATATGGCGGCTATTGCTCGGCACGATTACGACGCTCGCAGCAGTGCAACAAGAAGACGGGTCTGTCACTGCAGACCCCGCAGAGATGGCGGCAGCGCTCCGCCGGCACTGGCAGCGGTGTTCAGCAGCAAACCGATCGACGGCGTTCTCTTGAAAAGGTGGCTGAGCTCGCTGCCGCCGCCTTCAGAGACTCCTGACGACGACCCCCGACAAGCCTCTGCGTCCGACCTCCCTCTGCGGCGGCGCCGCGCTCCCCGCGGCCGGCTCTCTTCTCGGCGGATTGCTTGGTGTGTGAATGTTTCTGATATCGTATCGGCCATCAAATCCTCCAACAATTCTTCACCTGGCCCAGATGGTATACCTTTTGGGGTCTGGCGTGCCCTCGGGAGAGTCGGCGCCGACGTGCTGCTGGCGGTGTCGAAACGAGGCAGAAGCATCCTGGCGCCGACGTGTTTCTGGTGCCGACGTGCTGCTGGCGCCGACGTGCTTCTGCCTCGCCATTGAGTCTGGCGAGGCAGAAGCATCCTTCAACGAGGCATACTCGGACGAGGCCGACGGCGACGAGCACAACTTCAACTTGTCCACGCTGGTATGCTTGCCGAAGGAGGCGATCGGGGAGGACCCGGACTTGGCCGCCTACTACTTAGGGGCAGCGACGCGCCCGCTCTCAATTGTCAACAGCGACAACCGCCTGTTGACCAGCGCGATGAAGATAAAATGGGAAAAGGCAGCTGCAGTCTTTTGTCCAGGGGCGCCAACAAGGCTTCTTGAGGCACCGCTCAATTCTCCGCAATCTGCTCGAGGTGGACACCGCCATGCTCCTCACCGGTCTGGCTGGCAACGAGGGCGCGGCTGTGTTCCTCGACTTTGAGGCGGCATTCCCGTCCATTGCTCACGAATGCACCGGGCGGGTTCTGCGCTGGTCTTCTGCGCGCCGAGCAGATGTGTCCTGTCACTCAAGGGGGAGACATTCGCACGATTCCCGCTCGAGGCGGGTGTGCGGCAGGGCTGCCCGCTTTCCCCGCTGGTGTACGCATTGGTGGCGGAGGCGTTGCTAGACAAGCTCGAACAGGACATCGACGGGATTCTGGTGCGCGCTTACGCGGACGACACTGTCCTGATCCTGAAGCAGTTCTTGCGCGTGCTACCGCCATTGGAACGTTTCTTCGTGGAGTTCGCTGCGATATTTGGTTTACGTTTGAATTTGCGGAAGCCGGTCGTGGTCCCCCTCACGCGGGCTCTGCTGGAGCAGAACGCGGCGTCTTTCATGGAGCGCGCCACGGCCTGGAAGGACATGTCTGTTCAGCACTCGGCAAAAACCTGGGCTACATCATGGGGCCTGGCAATGGCAGCAAGACGTGGCACAAACCACTGGCTAAGTTCCACAAGCGGGTGCACATGTGGCGAGACGCGCCACTCGGGTTGCAGTGGCAGGCTCGGTCTTACAATACTTTCATGTGGCCGACGCTGCTCTACGTGGCGCAGTTGGAGTGGCCCGACGCTTACGTGCAGGAAGAAGTGCAAGGATGTATTGTGACAACAGCACCGTCCGCGCTCTTCCGCCTGGCATCTGGGCCCACAGCCTGGGCCTCCCCGATGGATCTCTGGCTCCTGCGGGACGCTTACGGCGGGGCCGCATCGTTCCACAACCTGGCCTGGATGGCCGCGGCGTCGCAGATGCGTATTCTCGATTGGGGTGGACGCCCTGGGGTGGATCGATTGGTACTCGCGCAGCTTCTTGTGTTCGCTTGGGGGAGAAAAAACATGTGTATGACGATGAAATGGTGATTAGGGCATGCGGAGGGCAGAAGCAAGGGCGGGGGAGGAGGAGAGGAGGAACAGGATAATGAACGCGGGGCGCTGTCTGTTCAAAAGGAGGACCCAACACGACAGGATGGTTGGGAGTCACGTCGGGGAGTGTTTGGCGATTTCGGGTCTTTGGAGGCCCTTCCCAGGTGGCGGGGCCGTCAAACAATGACTCAGAATGAAAAACCCGTCCAGGCCAATGGGTCGAGACCTCTGGGGGTCGACGATCTGAACAGAAATATCGTGGCGACGGATCCAACCATATGCAGTTGTGAATACCGTGTTGTGGCACCGTTTTCGGTGGAGCCCCCTATGGGGCCACAAACCGTGTGAGGGGCGCGCCAGCATTCAGCTGCACTCCGTGCGAACACCGTCGTTGGGGCCTTCGGTGGAGCTCACTCTGGGGCCACGAACCGTGTGAGGGGTGCGCCCAAAACGGGCGGCGCCGCCATGTGACCCGTGCCACCAGAGCCTTCGGTTGAGGGCCCCATGTGGCCACGAACCGTGTGAAAGGTGCGCCAAAATGGACGGCGCCGCCGCGTGGACCTTGCCAATGGGGTTTTCGGCTGATCGCCATATGGGACCCAGAACCGTTTGAGGGGTGCAGCAGAATATGGCGGCGCCGCCATGTGCGCCCTGCAACTGGAGCTTTCGGCGGGTCTTATGGGGCCACGAGCCGTGTGAGGGGTGCGCCCAAATGGGGCGGCGTCGCCATGTGGACCTTGCTGCCGGTGGGGCTTTCGTTGGAACACCTTGCAGGGGCCACAGAACCAGGGGGCGTCGCCATTCGGACCCTGTCGCCGGTCTTCGGTGGAGTTTCCCACGGGGCCACGAATGTTGCACTGGGTGCGCCGGAACACAGACAGATGCAGGGATGGGAAAAGCCAGGAGGGGGAAGAGGAAACCGTGAGCGAAACGCGGGGCGCTGTCTCTTCAGAACGAGGACTCAAAATCACAGGATGGTCGGGGATCATGACGTCGGGGGTTTGGGCCTGAGGAGGGAGAAGGGGAGGCGCCGTGGAAGGAGGAGGAGGAGGAGGACCTAGCATGAGGATGCTTGAGGCAGTCGGGGGCGAGGAGAGAAAACAGGGAGTCAGCAGGGACTGGGAGGAAGGGGCGAGGACCTTACGGGTCAAATATGGAGAGAGAGCAGGAGAGGAGGAGGAATCAGCGGGGAGGCGGGGGAAGGGAGTGAGGAGAAATAACAAGGCGGAGCAGGATGAGGAGGGAGAGGAGGAGTATGATGAAGCAGGAGGGGGGGAAAAGCAGGGGGGAGGAGAGAAGAGCGAGGAGGCCGGCGTCTCTAAAGCGGAGGCGACCTGGAGGCATTTGCAGGTAGGCCAGGCAGGCAGAATTGTGAGGTTTTCGCCGTGCATGGCCTCGACGTCCACGACGACGACGGGGATGCCGACTACGACGACGACGACGACGACGACGACGACGACGACGACGACGACGACGACGACGACGACGACGACGACGACGACGACGACGGCGGCGGCGGCGGCGGCGGCGGCGGCGGCGGCGGCGGCGGCGGCGGCGGCGGCGACGGCGACGGCGACGGCGACGACGATGACGACCCTACGCGGCGCCCGCGGAGGTGGCCGCCACAGCCCGCGCAGGGCGCCGCCACTGCGGCGGCTGGCTGCGAGGAGCTCCTGGGCCTCGGGGCTCCACTGCTCCTTGGGGAGCGCTCGTGCTCCACTGCTCGTGTGACGGAGCATTGCAAAAAAACGAAGGATTGCAATCCTTCGTTGGATTGCAAGAAAACCTTCGTTTTTGCAATCCTTCGTTTTTTTGCAATCCTTCGTTTTTGCAATCCTTCGTTTTTTTGCAATCCTTCGTTCAAGTGAGCGCCCAGCGAGCAGCCCGCCCCTGCAGGAGCGCGGCTGGCCGCCCCCCGCGGGGCAGCCGCCCCCCGTGCGGGCGCCCGCGTGGGCGCGCTCCGAGGCGCCGCCGCCCGGGCACGGCTGGCCACCCCCCCAGGCGCAGCCGACCTCGGCGCCGGCGCCCGCGTTGGCGGCCTCCCCGCAGGTGGGCTCCTCCCTCCTCCTCCTCCTCCTCCTCTTCCTCCTCCTCCTCCTCCTCCTCCTCCTCCTCCTCCTCCTCTCCTCCTCCTCCTCCTCCTCCCTCCTCCTCTCTCCTCCTCCCCTCCTCTCCCTCCTCCTCCCCTCCTCCTCCTCCCTCCTCCTCCTCCTCCTCCTCCTCCTCCTCCTCCTCCTCCTCCTCCTCCTCCTCATCGTTGTCACTGTGATCGTGCGTGCCGTTGTTGTCGATATCATCGTTGTGATCGTTGTCGTCGTGATTCTCGTTGTTTTCGTTTCGTTATGATCGGTGTTGTCGTTGTCGTTGTGATCGTTGTTATCTCTGGCTCAAGGGACGGGGGTCAGTGCAAACGGGGGTCAGTCAAAGCCCCAGGTCTTGCAGGATCCTGCAAGGCCAGGGATACACTGCCCCGGGCTTGGGTGCAGGATACTGCAGGATCTTGCAGGATCCTGCCAAGCCTGACTGACCCGTGGTTGCGTAGGCCCGGGTCAGTGCGTCCCCGACTCCCCGCAGGTGGGCGCGGACTGGCGCCAAGAGTTGTCCGAGCGAGCTGCCTCCCAGCAGCAGGCGCCGCCGGTGCCGCCAGGGTGGCCGCCCCCACAGGTCGGGACGGCCGAAAGGTGTACGGAAAGAGTGGGCACAAAGACCGACAGCATCTCCTTCTCGTTTTGAGCATGACTCGCTGCCGGTGTCGCCGCGGACAGTGTCCATTTGAGACAGAAGGCCGCCTGCCCAGCAGTGGCCCTTTGCTGCTTTTGGACAAGATCTGTTGCTGGGCATTGTGCCCACGAATCCGTCCCTCAGATGAACGTCAACTCTCGGAATCCCGCGCCGATCTCTCGGATCGGCACCAGGCCCGTGCGCCGATCCAGGAAATCCGCGCGGAGCTCCTGAAACGTGCGTCCGCGCACTTGTTTTCGAGTGTTGCTGCCCCGGGGGCCCCTGGTCCACGGTGCCCTCAGGATTTCCAAGAAGGCACCCGCGGCCTCCAGAGCACCCCTCACGAGCCCAAAAGGGCCCCACGGGCACCAACATTGAGCGAAAAACTGGGGGGCACACCTAGGGCCAGGGGCACCGTCCGACCTAGCATTGTGGTGTACACAACACAAGCCCCGTGGTGTACACGGGCGCCGTGATGTACACAATCGCTGCAGTGCGCAAAGTCGCTACGACGTACACGTGCATTGGGGGCTATGATGTACCCACGCATCTCTTCCTACTTATCCCTCGTCCTCCCTCTTCATCTTCGTCCTCTTCGTCATACTCCTTGCGGATGCAGGACGATGGCATTATGGTGTACACGAGCATGGTGGTGCACAGGCTTTGGGGTACAAACAGACGTGATGTTTCGAATTCGCTGTGGGCTCAACATGTCCGAGCGTTCCTCGGACCAGAGAAACCAATAATCACAATCAGATCACATATTGAATATGGTACATCCGTGCCCCCAACGATTTCCCGGCGTTTGGTTCCGTCGGGGCCGTTGGGGTGTACACAAGCTTTTTGGTAAACGCAAGCATTGTGGTGCACGCGCGGGGGGGGTGCTGAAACAGCAGCTGTGACGTCAATAATCATAGGCGCTCCGGTGCAAGCGTCTGCTGTGGTTTACACATGTGCTGCTGTATGTTAAACGAGCACGTGGTGTGCAGGCATTTTCCACGGCTGCTGCTGGTGTACGCACGCATTGAGATGGCTGCAATCAATATGCCAAACAGCCTGTGCTCTGTTTGAAGATGGTGTGCATTTTTGCAGCGCTCTTGGGAAATGAGCGCGGGCCCCGAGCTGTCGACCCCATCGTGGGGTTTCTGTTGCTCCTCCTGCTCCTCGTGCTGGTGCTGCTGTTCCTCCTATTTTTCCTGCGCGTATTGCCTCGGCTGACGCCGCTCCGCGAGCCCCCAAGCCGCGCGGTGTTCACGTGCACCGTGGTGCGCGCCTTTGCCATGACGTGCACAGTCGCTATGGCGTACTCAGGCGTTGTGGGCCCAAGATATCCAAGCGTTCACTGGACCGGAAACACAAATAATCACATTCAAGTCGCGTGTTCATTTGGTACGTTCGGGCCCCCATCGATTTTCTGGGGATTGGCTCCGTCGGTACTTTCAGGTGTACACAAGCTTTGTGGTGAACGCAGGCAACGTGGTGCACAGGGAGTGCTGAAACAGCAGCTGTGGTGCACGCGGACGCCGAGGTGTGCACAAGCAGCGTAATGTACAAAGTCGCTGTGGTGCACACGGCTTGCTTGGTGTATACAGTCGCCGTCGTGCACACACATACCATTTCTGCAGCAGCTCTGGTGCACAAAAGCATTGTGGTGTACAGAGTTCGTGTTGTGTGCACAAGCACTGTGGATTTCGACGACGACGACGACGACGTAGGCGGCTTGCCTCGGGGGGTGCGCGCCGCAGCCCCCGTTACCGTCACCTCCCCCCTGGCCCCCCCCTCGGGTAACACGTATCATCCCTAGGAATAAGAGAATGATTTCTACGCAGTTCTAAGGAAGCCCACACAGATCACACCGAAGAAGGCGCGGGGGGTGGAAGGTCCGGAAAAAATGACGGGGACACTTAGGTAAAGTGTTTTTCGAATTACACGCATGTCCAAAAGGGTTTTGGGATCACTCTCGTTTACGCCACACTGGTCCAGACCCAGCGTATGTGCCATCACGGACTCTCTGCAGCGATGCAGCGAAGAACCCTGCTCCACTCGCTTGCTTACACTGGCTTCCCTGCGCAGCGCCGCCGCCTCGTCCTCCGGTGCCCCCTGCCGCCCCCCGCGCAGGCGCCCGCGCGGGCGCGGCCCGAGGAGCCGCCGCCTGGGCGAGGCGCCTGGCCGCCCTCCCCGGCGCAGCCGCAGCCGCCCGCGGCGGCGGCGCCCGTTGCGCCGCCCGCGGCGCAGGCGGCGGCGGGCGCGGGGAGGCACCGCCCCGCCGCCGCCGGGCCGCCGCCCGAGCCGCGCGCCCCCCGCGCCAAGCACTTCAGGACGACGGCCACGACGAGGACGGGGACAGGGACGCCGACGACGGCGACGACGACGACGACGACGACGACGACGACGACGACGACGACGACGGCGGCGGCGGCGGCGACGGCGGCGGCGACGACGACGACGACGACGACCGCGACCACGACCACGACGACAACCACGACGACGACGTCACAACAACGACGACGACGACGACGACGACGACGACGACGACGACGACGACGAGGACGACGCACGACGGCGACGACGAGCACGACGACCACGGCGACGACGACGACCACGAGCCGAGCCGCGCGCCCGCCCCGCCAGACCCCCTCGGCCCGGGACGAAGGCACGACGAAGCCAGGAGGATTTGGCAGCGGAGGAAGAGGAAGTGTCTTACAGTCGGGGTCTTGAAGAAGGAACCCTTTTCGTTGGGGAGGGGCTCGGTGTTCCTTGATTGTTTCAAAGTTTGCCTCGGGTTTTCCGTGGTATTCCATAGGAAATCGAGGTTGAACGTATGGGAAAAAGGGGCCTCGTTCCTTATTTAGGGTTCCTTAGGTCAACGCCTCGACTGTATGATGTTCCAACCTACTTTAGCTTTGAGCACCAGCAAGAATTTTTCTAGCGCCAGAAAAGTACCCCAAAACTGTGGGGTTTTCACGTGTCGGGCCCTGGGAGACACTGTTTCGACACGCTTTCGATACTCTTTGGACACTTTTCCCGGTGCTCGAAACTATTTGTGGGATGTGGTCCTTAAGTACGATTGGAGCAACATAAGAGTCGATGATCCTCACCTCGTGTGCTAGACCTTTATGTTTTTTACACCGTTCAGCCCCACCCGTAGATCATTACATCACCCTCGTCGTATTAAACGGCCTCGGTGGCCAAACACACGTGAGCGCTAACACGCGTTCTGAAGGTCATCGGAAGAGGAACATTCATATAATGGGAAAACGGAGAGGAGATACCGACGACGACGGCGAAGGCAACAGCGTTGAACCATCGAGGCCTTTGTGGGTCTGTTGCTCTAATGCTCGGGGTGTCTCTTGGATGCCTCGTGGGGCCATGTTGGAGCCCTCTTGGATCCATTTTGGAAGCTCTGGGATGCCTCTCGAAGCTCTCTCGGGGCCCTCCTGCCTTGAAGGCCGTCTTGGAGCCATCTCGGAGCCTATCGATCAAAGAAGGGGGGGGTCCCTACCGGGTTCCCCCCGTCGGGGCCCGAAGCATCGTTTCTTGGGGCCCCTTTGGGCCGCTCTGGGGGCGGTTTTGGGCGCTCTTGGGGGCCGTTTCGGGGCATCTTGGGACCATCTTGGAGCCGTCTTGAGGGCTGGTATGATCCTAGTTTTCTGATGGCCCAGAGGCCGAGTGAGAGCACCCGAAGGACTCACGAGGACTCACGACAGGATCTCTCGACCACACTGGGACTCAGTAGAGCAAGTGGAGCAATGTCAGACTACCGACGCCAGCAGTGCCTATGACTCCCTCGGGCCAGCGGGCCGCCTCTCCTGACCCAGACCGAGGGGGAAGCACGCCTCTGCTGGATGGACGCACCTGGCCGCCTTCGTGCTGCTAGGCCAATGCGCAGTGCAGAGAGGAGGAGGAGGAGGAGGAGGAGGAGGAGGAGGAGGAGGAGGAGGAGGAGGAGGAGGAGGACCAGTGCAAACCCAAGACTCATCCACGATGTTGCCATACATCGTCCCTCCCATTTCCCTTCTCACAGGCACCACACAAGGGTTCGTTTTCGCTGAAGGAAGTGCCCCGTTGGAAGACAACCGTTTGAAAATCTGGAAGTGTGCCAGAGCACCTGTTCTCGGACTTCAACACATCGAATCACCGATTCTGTCGCGCCTTGAGGATCATGAATCGTGCGTTAACACTATCCCTGGGATCCCAACACCGCGAGTCCACGCAACTGTTGCGCACTGACGCTCCGACAACTTGCCAACACACGAATGCTGGTCATTGTTAACACATAAGTGCGCGGCGATAAGACGAGAGCCACGTTTTGAAAACGAGCCGCCATCCATTTGTGTTTTCTTGGCAGCTGTTTAAGATCAATGTGCGCGGCGCTATGGTGAGAGCCATTTCTTGAAAAGGAACGTCCTTCCATCCGGGAAGCTTCTGCAAACGTTGATGAATGTGTGCGGCGTTCAGGCGCGACACGCATTTTGAAAATGGCCCGCCCTCCACCCGCAACATTTCTGCAAGTTGATAATGCGAATGTGCGCGGTGCTCAGGCGAGAGCCACATGTTGCAGATGGCCCGCCCTCCATCTGTGAATTCCTTGCAACTTGAATACGAAGGTGCGCTGTGCTGAGGCGAGAGCCACATGTTGGAATCGGCCCACCATCCATTCGCGAAGCTCCTGCAAGAGTATAAGACGCCACGGCGAGAGTCACATCTTGAAAACAATCCGCCCTCCATCCATGAAGCTGATGCACTCGCTCAGCTTCAAGGGTTCATACGTATGGTGAGACGGTCTCGGGCACAATGCCCGGCCCGCCCTACCGACACGACTCGGGATGCGATTGGCGGGAGGGACCTATCAGGAAGAGGCATGGAAGATGAGGAGGAGGAGGAGGAGGAGGAGGATAAGGGGAGGGAGGAGGAGGAGGAGGAGGAGGAGGAAGAGGAGGACGCGATGATGAGGAGGAGGAGGAGGACGAGGAGGAGGAGGAGGAGGATGCGCCAGTTGCCGCCGTCTTGGGGTCGGCTACGGCCGGCCCGAAGTACACGATCAAGGAGGAGGACGAGGCGGAGGAGGAGGAGGAGGAGGAGGAGGGGGAGGAGGGGAAGAAGGAAGAGGAATGAAGGAAGAGGAGGAGGAATGAAGGAGGAGGAGGAGGAGGAGGAGGAGGAGGAGGAGGACAAGATGAAGAGGAGGAGGAGGCCGCCACCGCGGGCTAAGCGGGCTCGACGTGGTGCTCGCCAAGGCCATCGCGTGGCCCTCGAGGCGCCGGCTTCTGCCGGGCCTTGGCGCCCCCAGGGGGCCCAGGAGGAAGCTGCGACGCTGCAAGGGGAGTGCCGCGGAGGAGGAGGAGGAGGCAGGGAAGAGGCCGCCGAGGTAGGAGGAGGAGGAGGAGGAGGAGGAGGAGGAGGAGGAGGAGGAGGAGGCAGGGAGGAGGAGGAGGAGGCAGGAGGAGGAGGAGGAGGAGGAGGGACCGCTCCCCACCAACGGCCGCCGAGGTATTCCCTCGTGGCGCTCTACGACGAGCGCTTCCCGTTCCACCCCGGCGCCGCATTCAAGAAAATGATGGGTTTGTTTTCCACCACCACCATAAGTTGGAGGGGGGAAGGACGTAGAGGACCAGAAGGAGGAGAACGAAGAGGAGGAGGATGAGGGAGAGGAGAAGGAGGAGGAGGTGGAGGTGGAGGTGGAGGAGGACCCCCTCCCCGTCCAACTTATGGTGGCGGCGGTGGAAATCAGGCCCAGCACAAAAAACTGTTGGCGGCCTCTGATGCGACGGAGGCCCTCGCCGTGGGTCTCCAGTTGAGGCGGTTGCGCTAGAGAACAAGCGACCCAAACATGCACTTTTGGGGCTCTGCTCGGATTTCTTGGATCCGCGCTGGGCGCCCCCAGCGGCGCCTCCGACGCCGCCCTTTGTCGCGCTCCGCGGGCCAGGGAGGGGGTCCAGCGCAGATCCAAGAAATTTGCGCGGGGCGCCAATTTGCATGTTTGTACCGCTTGTTCTTTTAGCGCAGCCACCGCAATTGGATATCCTCAACGAGGACGTCCGTCGCATCAAAGGCCGCCTGGGTCCCACCAAATGGATAAGGGCCCCAGGCGCGAGCGAAACAGTACAAAACTATCTGCGATGGCAGGGTTGGATATGTGGTCGGCGGCGCAGCAGAGAAGGCGAAGGCTGCGGGCCGCGCGATTTACCATTGGGAAGCCTGACGTTTGAGTGCGAACCTGCCTGCCGAAATCGGAGCCAGTGCGATTCAGGATCGGAGGCCTGCATGGGGCCGTGCGGCCGAACTCCACAGGATTGCAGCGAACCAAAAGATGGCCCGCCAGGCCAGAGCATCTGTGCCCAGAGGACAGCACCCCCAGAGGATACCCAGCTCCTGCGCCCTCGACCCGCCTCTGGAGGAACTACCCCCTGAGCCGAGCAATATCGGAACGTCCTGGCGCGCCCGCAAGCCTACCAAAGAATGTGTTCAGAACCTGTTGTGGCTTACGCGAAATGTTATAAGAAAAGCTATGCCTGAGACTGTTTTGTTTTAGCAAATCCGTCTGACGCTATGAGAATATTGTTTGTTTTTGTTCGAACATTTTTGGGTCATGACAAGATTTCGTGGTAGGCCCATAGGGATGCCGAGACGGTCGGTCCCTGCTCAACTGAGGAGGCATGCTCGCGGCACGGGCAGATTTAGACGCAGGCGTCGGGCGATTCCGATTGGCGGCCAGCCGCCATCTGTTAGTTTCAGGCAGGTTTCGCGGGCTAGGAGTTTTCGGGATGTGCAGGTCGCCGACAGCTCGCTCAAACGCATCACCGTCAGGAGCCTTCGGCAGGACGATGGTGTCGAAAGAAACACGCCGCCGAACAAACCGCCACCCCCAGGAGGAGGAGCAAAAGGGAGGGGGAAGAGGAGGAGAGACGACGCGGAAAAAACAAGCACACAAGACATGAACACCGATTTTCGGAGGTCCGCGCAGATTTCTTGGATCTGCGCTGGCCTCTTTTCTTCTCCCTCCTCCCTTCTCCTCCCTCTTTTCTGGTTCCCCTCTCTCTATCCTCTGCCTCCCCCTCCGGTCTCCTCTTTTCCTCCGTTGTGGACGTGTCGACGTGGCCTTCGACAAGCTGCAAGGGGCGCGTAGATCTGTACTGCTCCATCTTCTTCCCCCCAGGCTGCGAATGCATGCGAAGGATCATGTTTTGCAGCTTGGCTGGGGCGTGCCCTCTGATTTGGACTTGTCTCCCCCTCCTCGTCCTCCGCCTCCCTTCTCCTGCGTTGCTTCGCTTCTGTGCTGGTGTCTGTCCAACGGGTGGTGCGCGGGACAGCCGGTTTTGGCTTCTTCGCTGCCCGTCCTTCTTTCATCCCCCTCCTCCTTGACTGCGATGACGTTTACCTGGCCGGCCACTTGCGGCCTCTGCCGTTATGGAGTGTCAAGGCGAGTCGAGCTCATGCCCGCGCTCTGTGCCAGGGGGCGGCAGCGGTTCGTCAATGGGAGCGGCTATAGCCCCCGTGAGGGGCAGCGGACTCGATAATCATCGGAGCGGGGGATGCTGTGAGTGGGTGTCTGCGTGGAAGAAAAAGTATGCCTTGCATCTGCGCTGGGCCCCCCTGGCGGCGCCTCGGGCGCTGTCGCTCCTGGCGACCGTCGAATGCGTATGTTTGAGGCACTGTTTTGGTTTGTCTTTCCAGGGGCAGGAGAGAGACGCCAGGCAGGGACGCGAGGATGTGATCAGGGTTTGCGACTTCCCCTCACCCGCGCACGTCTCCCGACTTCCCCCACGCCTACCCACGACGGCGTCGACAGCCACAGGAGGGGGCCGAGGACTCCTCTCGGGATCCTCGGCCAAAGAAGAAACCCCTCGGGGAGGGACCAACGGACCGCCATAACTTTACAACTTCCCATAATGGCGTCAATCGCCCCTCACGCGGCGTGCCTTCCACAGGCGGGCGCGCCCGCGCGCCGCCCCCGCCGAGGCCTCCCGGGGCGACCCCGCGCGGGAGGCAGCCCGGGGAGATCGAGCGGCTGTTCGACAGGCTGGACGCCAACCGGGACGGCGGGCGAGGGGGGCGGTCGGCCACGTGCAGAGGGGGGGCAGGCAGGGATCGCAGGCCATGTTTCTCCCCCGGTCCCCGACGACTTCGACGAAGCATGGAGCCGCTCAGAGAAGGAGGGCGGCCCTGGGATACACCCCCAGGGGGCCATTCGGACGCACCCGTTCTATCGGGGATGGGCGCCCCCCCCATCGTACATCCCAGGGTCGGGCCCAGATTTCAGGTCCATGCGGAGCCCGCACGAAGCCTGGGATATGGGTCGACATATCCCATGTCAAGTGGGATGGGGGAAGGCTGCTTAGAAGGAGGTTGCTCCTTAGAAGGCGCAGGCCGTCTCTATAGATGCACGGCCAGCGCCTTCTGAGAAGCAGCCTCCTGCAAGAACCCCCCCCCCATCCACTTGTGCGCGCCGCCAAAGCGGGCCCGTCGGGCGTTGCGTAATGGACTAAGAAGCAAAAGCGGCGTAAGCATAAACTGTCTACACTGGCACGAGAGGTGCACGTTTCTCCCCCTAGCCCCCCCCCACCCCGAATTTGTCATCCCCCCATGACGCAATAGCCAGAGAGGGGGTCGGAGGGTAATTGTTCTGCGGGGAGAGGGCTGCGGTCGGGGGACGGTGAGTGTCGGCGGGCGGTGACGGGGCGCGGGGAGGGCTGGGGCGGATGACGCGCTCGAGCGTCGCATGCTTGCCTCGCCTCGGTATGCCCACGAGTATTGGAATGCCAACCATACGGGAGCGTGTCGATGGGCAATGCGTTAGCTACGGAGGTACGAACTTACACCCACTAAGACCACCTTGTGGCGGACACCCACATTCACCCTCCAAGGGGGCCAGCCGGGACACGGGCCCAGATTTCCAACGTGTTAGACATAGTTTTGACGAAGGACCCGACCATATGCAGTTGTGAGTACCGCATGGAAGGTGTGCCGAAGGATGGGAAGCTCCGTATTGGGCCACGACGCGTGCGAAGGGGTATGCCGAGTGGTAGGCGGGCGCGCCACTGCGAACTCTTGCTGCTGGGCATCGCTTGGAGATCCCTATGGTGCCACGAAGCGTGCAACGGTAGTCTCGGGTTGGATGTAATTCTGTCTTTGCAAGGAAGTAATTCTGGAGTCCCAGATTCCAATCTACTTGAAGCGCCTTCCTACTTCAGTGATGGAGTGGCTTCACCTTGTCTGTCCTCTTTCGGGGGCGTGTGGGCACCCAATCTGCTCTCAACGCTCTCCTACTTCATGCTTCTGCCTGCTGCTTCCGACCGTTGGGTATGGGGCTACGCAGCGTGTGAGGGGAGTCTCGGGGTGGATGTTCGTACGCTACAGATTGGTGACTTGCAGCCTGCCCAAGAAAAAGAAGGGGTGGATGCTGCATGCTATGGCTGGTCCGTCACAGGTGTGGTCTTCGCGTTCGTCGGCGATGCACCGGGGAGTCGCGGGCGCACGAGGCGGGAGAAGACACAGGAGAGATGACGATGACGATGTGCGAGGCGGGGATTTTTCCATATCCACCGCCTGGGAACCGACGTCCTGGTGCCCCAGCGGGCGGTGGATAACGGATATATTTCGGCACCCCGGGGGCCCGAATCTGTCCATATCCACCGCCTGCCGAGGCTCCGAAAACTGACCCTCCAGGCGGTGGATATGGATAAATTCCCGCCTCGGACGGTGTGACTGTCGATGCCGTCGCGGAGGCTGGCGCAGCGGGCTGCCTGTGGATGTAAAACCCGTCACGGCCGGTCGTCGCGTCTGTGTGCACGGCCCTCAGGAGCAGCAGGCGCGCAGGCCAGAGCTCCTTTCGTGCCGGCCTCTTGTGGAGCTCCCGTGGGTTTGAAGAAGCAGTGCAGGGGCGAGCGAAGCGAGCCCACAACCGCATGCGGAATTTTCCACTGCGGCCTTCTGTGGAGCTCCCATGGGGCCTGACAAGCGTTGCGGGGGCGAGCGGCATGAGAGCCCGCGGCTGCAGGCGGACGTGTTCGGTTCGGCCTGCTGTGTGGCTCCCACGAGGCTTGAAAGCGTTGCAGGGGCAAGCGAAATGAGCCCACGATTGCATGCGAACTTTTTCATGTCGGCTCCCTGTGGGTCTCCCATGGGGGTTGCCAGGCAAGGCAGGGGCGAGCGGCATGAACCCACGACTGCATGCGAGCTTTTTCGTTTCGGCCTCCTGTGGGGCTCCTTTGGCGCGCCACTGGCGTGGCAGAGGCGATCGAAATGAGCCCGCGACTGCGTGCGGACGTGTTTGGTGTCGGCCCTTTGTGGAGCTCCCTCTGGGCACGTAAGACGTGGCAGGGGCGAGCGGCAACAGCCCACGAATGTGTGCGAACTGTTTCCTTTCGGCCGTTGTGAAGCTCTTGCTAGGTGTGCAAAAAGCGCGGCAGGGGTGTACCAGGGCAGAGGCAGGAGGGAGGAGGGCCGGGAGGCCCAGCAGAGGGCGCGGGGCGCTATTGATGCAAGACGAGGACCCAACACCACAGGACGGATGGGGAAAACAACAAAGCAGACGTTTTTCGCCGCGTGACCCGGGGACTGCGAAAAAAACAACGGGATGAACATCCGGATCTGGGGAAGGGGTTCAGATCTCCAGGGGTCCACGTTCTGGGTAAAGCCGTCTTGGCGAAGGATAAACCATTTGTAATTGTCAGTACCGCAAAGCAGGTGGGCCGAAGGAGGGCGAGCCCCCTATGGGGTCACGGCGCGCGTGAGGGATTTGTTGCGGGCCAGCAACATGAGCGGTGTCAGGGCGAGCGAAAAGATGAACGCAGCACACGGTTGCATATGTTCGTTTGCATTTCGACCTTCTGTGGAGTTTCCATGGGGCTTGACAAGCGGGGCATGGGCGAGCGAAATGAGCACATGATCGCATGCGGACTTGTTCATTTCGGCCCTATGTGGGGATCCGATGGTGCTTGAAAAGCATGGCAGTGGCGAGCGAAGTGAGCCCACGGCTGCATGCGGACTTTCTCATGTTGGCCTTCTGCGGAGCTCCTATGGGGCGTCAAAATATAGGCATGGGCGAGCGAAATGAGCCCACGACTGTATGCGGACTTGTTCGTCCTTCTGTGGAGATCACATGGGGCTTGAAAGACGTTGCAGGGGCGAGCGAAATGGGCCCATGACTGTATGCGGAATTTGCCATTTGGGCCTCCTGTGGGACTCCTATGGGGATTGAGCGTGGCAGGGGCAAGCGAAATGAGCCCGCGACAGCATGAGGACTTTTTCGTTTCGACCTTTTGTGGAGCACCTGTGGGGCTTGAAAGGCGTGGCAGGGGCGAGCGAAACGAGCCGACGATTGCATGCGAACTTTTTCATGTCGGCCTCCTGCGGAGCTCCAATGAGGCTTGGAAAGCGTGACAGTGGTGTTCCAGGACAGAGACAGAAGTGAGGAGGGGGAGGAAACCTGGGAGGACCCTGCGCGGGGCGCTGGTGTTGACTATACGCAAGAGTGACCCTTCGCTGGAGTACCCCCTTGGTGCTGGCCCCAAGGGGGTCGGGCGATGTTTCGTTTGGACTGAGCTTGACCTCGCGTCGGCACCCGCATCGCATGATTGCGCTCGCATGTGAGCGCGCCAGGTTTGCTCCCCCTCCCCTTGCAATCGACAGTAACGCTTACGCAGTGCACCCTGCAATGTGCAGTGGTTCCCTGAGGGGGGGGGTCGGTCGACAGGACGGCGCGTGTTCCGCCCCAGGGCCAGCCCCGAACCCCATCGAGAATTGTCTAGTTTGAATGCCTTTGGATATCTCTGAATCCGTTTGACTTACAGCCTGGCATGTGCTTGAATGTATATGGAAATGCTTCTAAACCTCTTGCGATTTGTGCGAGTGCAAGAGGCCCAAAGGATTTTCAAGCGTGCACTGGGCCCGCAGATGGGGCCAGTCCTGGGAATGATGCCAGACAAGGTCAGACGTCATCGCTTGGGCGGCGCGTAATGGGGGGGTCATAAATGGGGGGGCGGCGAGGGTGGTTCGAAAAGGTACCCAAACGGTACCTAAACGAGCCCCCTGGGGCTCCGGAGGGGCTCGAAAGGGGCACGAAAGGGGACCTTTTCTGACCCCCCCATTTGTGACCCCCCCATGAAGCCACGCCCAATCGTGGTGCGGCCCGGCAGTGCCGGACCTCCTCGCGGTGCCCCCCGGCCGTGTTTGCGTTCGCAGCGCCTTCGACGTGCTATTCGGGGCGGTCGAGTCCGATCGGCGGAGTTCTGAGGTCGCCCGCTGGCGCAAAAGGTACCTCGACGGCCCAGGGCCACTCCTGCGTGCAGTCGGTGGTGAGTCAAAGCGAGGGCCCGACACCACAGGATGGCAGGGAACAAAGGCAGACGTCGGAGATTTTTTTTGGGGTGGGCGCCAGGGCCTTCCCCCGGCCTGGACCCTGCAAACATGCCCTCCTGCTCCCGGCCCACGCCTCGTGCCCGGTCCTCCTCCTCCTCCTCCTCCTCCTTCTCCTCCCTCCTTCCTCCTTCTACTCCTCCCTCCTCCTCGCTCCTTCCTCCTCCTTCTCCTCCTCCACCTTCCTCCTCCTCCTCCTCCTCCTACTCCTCCTCCTCCTCCTCCTCCCTCCCTCCCTCCCTCCCTCCCTCCCTCCTCCCCTCCCTCTCCTCCTCCTCCTCCTCCTCCTCCTCCTCCTCCTCCTCCTCCTCCTCCTCCTCCTGACCCCCCTCCATCTCTGGCCTGGAGGGCGTGTGCTCCATGCCAGGGCCCAGGCTGGCCCTGGCCAGGTGAGGTGTCGTCGACGGCGCGCAGAGGGGGGTTTGGGGGGAGGGGGACCGGCGTCTTAGAAGCACCCCATGCTTCTCAGGAGGCGCCGGCCTCACATCTACAGACAAGCCTGCGCCTTCTAAGAAGCAGGGGTGCTTCTAAGAAGCCTTCACCCCTCCCACTACCCCGGTTTGCGCGCCGCAAATATCATCTACTCGACGTAAGAGTGACCCTCGTCCGGAGTGACCTCTGGTGCAGCCGAGCGCCGAGCGCGATGCGCCGGCGCGATGTGATAGCAGCGTCTTGCGCGCTTGTGTGTGGGTCCTCCCGCGGCCCCCGAGAAACCGCGCACCGAAGGTCACCCTCACCCAGGGTCACTCTTGCGTGTAGCCGATAGTGGCGGTGAGCCGATGCTCAGGAGCGAAAGAAGGACGTACATGTACATGAATCCACGCTGGTTTTGAGAGCACGCATTGCACAAATGTTCGTATAACGCGGCCTGTCTCGCGAATCGAGGGGCCGTGTTCATGTACATAGCTGGGCGCGTACGTCCTTTGTGGGCTCTCTAGATGCCTTCCGCGCAGCAGGTCGGAACGGACGACGAGGGGCGATGGTGTCAGGAGACATGTCGTGTGCAGCCGGTTTAGGCCGGCCGCCAGGCAGCTCCCCGATACCACGGCCGTTCCTGTCGCCGGGAGGCGTTGGGCGAGTCAGATGGGTGCAGCCGATGTCCCAAGCCCCCTCTGGACGGACCCTTCTCCCCTGCTCAGGAGCGAAAGAAGGACGTACACGTACATGAATCCACGCTGTTTTCGAGATTTCGCATTGCGCGAATATTCGTATCACGCGGCCGGTCTCGCGGGTCAAGGGGCCGTGTTCATGTACATAGCTGGGCGCGTACGTCCTTTGTGGGCTCCCCACCCGCTGCTGGGAGAGCACAGATGGGTCGGCGACACGGTCCAAGCGTTTGGGATGAGCGCCGCTGTGGTGCCCGAGGAGGCTCGGGGATCCCTGCGCTGTTCCTCGGTTGGCCGCTGTAAGATTGGGAGCAGCCGAGACCAAAATGGGGCACCGCTTTCCTTCCGTGCGGCAAGGCTCTGATCGTAACTGGGAGGCGGCAGTGTCGCGTAACCCACTCGAGGGTTCTGAGACCATCGAACGGGGGAGCCCTGAGGGGCCCAGAACCAAGGGAGCAGCGTCGACGTCGACGTCGACTATTTCTTGCTTCGATGTCGATATATTGCCCCGCGCACAGGTCAGTTTCATAGCTGTGATTATTTCTCGGCAGGCAGGTGTGTTCCACGGTTACCTTTTTGAGTGGTGGGCGCGGCAAACCCAGCGGCGCACATCATTGCAGAGAGCACAGTTTCAGGGGTCGGGGACATGTAGTAGTCGTGGTGGCAAGAGCGTTTGGGATTGCCGATATAGTCGAGCCATTCCGTTATCAGTTGATTCGGGTGTCGTTGGTCCATTTTCCCACCAGGATCAAAGTCTCACCAAGCGCAGGTCAGCATATTGTTTCCCGCTCTCCTCGGCTAGTCCGTCTCAATCGGTTGTTGGAGGGGACCGCCAAGGCAGTGGATCCTGAATGTCGACCCAGCGTACCTTGGCACGCATTCCTGGTCATATGTCCCCGTGTCCTCTTCCTCCTATCCGTCGTCCGCCTTCTTGCTATATCCTTCCTCTGCCCCCTCTCCCTTTACCAGCTGCTCCCCATCATGCAACCACACCCGATGCTGCGTTTCCTCATCCTCCTCCGCATTCCCCGCTCTTTCCGCCAATCCCGCGTCCCCCTTTCCTCCTCCAGGCGCCTTCTTCCTCATAGTACGTCTCCTGCTACTTGTCTTCGCATTCCTCCGTCGTCCACCTCCTCCGGGTCCTCGTCACCCCTCGTCTCCCCTTCTCTCCGCTCGGAGGAAGATTGGCTGGAGGAAGTTCCTCCAGCTAGTCTTTCCTCATATTTCCCCTCATAATGTCCCGTGCCCTGTTCCGCCTGGCCGCCCTTCCCGAAGGCGGGAGCACGGTCTTGCTTCCGCGTCCAGTCCCCCCAGTCGCGCAGGGCAACAGCATGTGTACACGCGAATGCGTGACATGACGCGCTGTTCCGTGGAAGCTCAACCTCGAGGTGGTTCGCACGCGCGCGGTCCTGGACGCGTGTCGTCGTTTCGGCTGGATTTTCGCGACGCGTACTCGTCAGGTGTCCCCGCCGCGCGAAAGGCGCTCGGGAGTGCGTGCCCAGGGTGGAAGGAGCGGCTGCCGGCGCGGGGGCAAGCATTGCTCCTGCTGCATGATGTGCGCTGCGCGGGGGGCGGCGTTTCCGAATTCGCGGCGCCGGCGGCGCAGCGTATCGCGCAGCTCTTCGGGGCGCTTGCGGCAGCGCTTGTCGCCCGACCCTGCTCGTCAAAAAGCCGGATTTCACAGGTCAGGGAGAAAGCGGTGGTGGAGGTTGGCAGTTTCATGTAGCCAGATTCGCTCTGCTCTCTCGCGGGCCAGTGCGTGCCCAGGAGAACGGGGGATGCTCCGGCCTCCTTGGGCCAGAGGACTGGGGCAAAGGACCTCAGAGTGCAAAATGCGGCGCCGGTGCCGATCTTTGGCCTCAGCTCGATTCCGACGGATGCGATCCAGCTGAACCGGCGTAAGCGCCAGGCCTGGAACCCCATGCTGTTTTCATGACGTCGACCGCCAGCAGTCTCGACCCATTCCCCAGGACCGCGTTCTCATCCTGAGCCGTCTCTTGACAGTCCCGAAGCCTGGTAAGGACCCCCAGTGGTTGAAAATAGCGGAACATTTTTCGTCGTGATTCATTCGTGACTCGAGGGGGTTTGGGGGGCCGTCGTGCATCCGAGACAACACGACGTTCCGAGCATCTGCCATGTGCGGCCAGGCACACACACACATATCGGGGGCGGCCCGAAGAGCCAGCAGCACAGCCAATCCGCACAGGAAGGATGGGCAACCTCTCTAAGGGTACCCTTGCATCCTTGCCTCCTCGGTCAGCTTCGCTGGCCACGCCCCGCTCGAGAAGTTTCGAAATGGTCGTCCACAGCCCTTGCATCTTTATCGCGCATCGATGATGCGGGCCGATCGTAGTAGCTTGCGGGGCTAGAAGTTATACACCACCACCACCACCCTCGCCCCGTCCCTCTCCCACGAAAGGGGAGAGGAAGAGGAGGGAGGAGGAGTGGAGATGGTGGTGATGCATCTTCTTGGAGCCAGCAGTAGCTGGCACTCACGCGATGCAGCGTGGCCCAGTGCGCGTCAGAACCGACGGCGTCCGAGCTGCCGAGCATGTTGCGCAAGGCGCTCGCGCTGGCGGGCACGTCCTCGCGGTGCAAGGCATGGTCGGAAGGGGGGGGAAGGAGGGAAGGCTACGTTGATCTTTGGGGGATCTCGCCTGTCCCTCAAATTCGTGTTTTTGTTCCTGTGCCTGACGCGGGCGGGCTCGATGCGGGCTCGACGCGGATTTGGCGTGGATTCGGCACGGATTCGACACGGGTTCGACGTGTATCCGATGAGTCCGACATGGATTCGGCACGGAGTCGACGCGGACAGGACCGCGACGGGACAGACAAGGATCCCCGAGGATGCAGAATGAGGAGTTTCGTTCCCTATTTTTCGTTCTTTAGGTCAGGCCGATGACTGTATGCCCTCGGAATTCCGTGTGTAGATTTTGCTGGCCACGCGAAGCGTTTGTTGAGCGACGAGATAGCGCCGAAGCAGCCTCGATTGGGAAAGAGCGCCAGTGGATCACCTGGAAGACACAAAAGGGGGGGGGGGGTGGGGGGTGAACCCTCCCCCCCTTTAAGGGGGGGGGGTTCGAACCCCCCCCCCCCCCCCCCCCCCCCTCCCCCCTTTCGCAGGGGTCCGGTGCGAGCGAGCCGAGCGCGCAAAGCTTTCAGAGTCCGCACACCCGCAAAGCTTTCAGAGTCCCGCCCCCGACGGCCCCTACGTCCAACAGTCTGCGCGCGAGGCGAGCGAGGTTTAGGGTTTAGGGTTAGGGTTAGGGGTTAGGGCTTAGGGTTTAGGGTTTAGGGTTTAGGGTTTAGGGTTTAGGGTTTAGGGTTTAGGGTTTAGGGTTTAGGGTTTAGGGTTTAGGGTTTAGGGTTTAGGGTTTAGGGTTTAGGGTTTAGGGTTTAGGGTTTAGGGTTTAGGGTTTAGGGTTTAGGGTTTAGGGCCTGCATGGGCGCATGCGCGCGCTGGCTGCGATCCCCCCCACATCAAGGTTGTTGGGGGGGATCGCTGCCCAAGCCGCGCGCGCTATGAACTTGCACTCCCGCCCCAGACCACCCACAGTAAAGCCTTTTAGGGTTTAGGGCTTCTCCCCCCAACCCCCCTATCAAGGGGGGCTTTCGCGTTGGCGCGCGCAGGCGATCGCCGACGCGGCCGTGGCATTGCGCATCCACGTGAGCGCGCGCGCAGGGCTGCCCCTGGCGCAGCATGTCCGTGCGTTGCCGCTTTTGCCTTCGGCGCTGGGTTGTGACACTGGGGTGCGAATGCTGGGAAGCGCGCGCGCGGTCGCGGCCGCGGCAATGCGCGCCCATGCGGGCACGCGCGCAGGGTGCATGGCGCTGGCGCGTCAGCTCGCCTCGTCGATGAGGCAGCTGTTGCGCCTTCGGCAGGGGCTTCGCCGTTGGGCTGCCGCTGGCGCAGCAGATCCACAGGGGTCCGCATTTGCCTTCGGCGTTGGAAAGCAGCACTGCGAGGGCGCTGGCGCGGCAATCCCATGGGCCCCCGTGGGCCTCGAGCGAGTAGCCGCGCCGTCGGGCTCCTCGCTGAAGGCGACGCGCGCGGCAGTTGTATTCGCCCGCGGCTTTGGGTTTTGCTTTGAGGTCGCCCGCGCTGAAGCGATTGCAATCATCAACGCAGACGCTGTCGACGCGAGCTTCGGAAGGCGGGGGGAGGAGCGCGAGGGGGTGGGTTTGGCACCCCCTCGCTACGATGCGCGCGCATGGCTGCGGCAGCACGTCCATGGCAGACCCCCTGGGATGCCTTGGGGGAGCTCTCTGGCAGCGCTGGGAGAGCGCCTCGACCTTTCCCCAGGATGGAAGCACGTGGGAGCGTCTGGGAGCGTGACAGGACACGCAGAGTGCACCGCGAGTGCGAGCCGTGAGTTATCCGTTGGGTTCGACCGTTGGCGTCGCCCTCGCTGAAGCGATTGCAGTGTCGACGCAGCCGCCTTCGGCGCGAATTTCGCATGGCTGGAGGGGGAGCGCGAGGGGGTGGGTCTGGCACCCCCTCGCTACGATGCGCGCGCATGGCTGCGGCAGCACCTGCGTGGCGGGGGAGCGCCGGGAAGCGCCGCCAGGGAGCGCTGCCGAGTGCTTGCGAATGCATGCAAACGCTTGGGAGCGCCATGGGACCGCTCGGACTGCTGAAACGCGCTTGGGAGCGCCAGGGAACGCTTGGGAGCACCTGTGGGAGCTTCGGAGCGCCTGGGAGCAGTGGGAGCGTGCTGGGAGCGTGCTGGGAGCGTGCCGGGAGCGCCTGGGAGCGCGCCGGAGCGCCTCGGAGTGCTTGGGAGCGCCCCGGAGCGCTCGGAGGCGCCAGGGAGCGCTTGGGAGCGCGCAGGGAGCGCCTGAGCTTGCTCGAGCGCCTGGGAGCGTGCCGGGAGCGCTTGGGAATACCTGGGAGCGCTTGGGAGCGCTTGGGAGCGCCTGGGAGCATGCTGGGAGCGCCAGGATGCGCCTGGGAGCGTGCCGGGAGCGCCTGGGAGCGCCTGGGAGCGCCTAGGAGCGCCTGAGAGCGCCTGGGAGCGCCTAGGAGCGCCTGGGAGCGCTTGGGAGCGCCCGGGAGCACCTGGGAACGCCTGGGAACGCCCTGGGAACGCCTGGGAGCGCCTGGGAGCGTCTAGGAACGCTTGGGAGCGCCTGGGAGCGCTTAGGAGCACTTGGGAGCGCCTGGGAGCGCCTGGGAGCGCTTGGGAGCGCCTGGGACGTGCACCAGCCGAAAGGACGCCACATGCTGCATTTTCATATGGTTTGCGGCCCCATGGACGGCCGAAAGGGCGCTGCATGCTGTATTTTCATAGGTTTGGAGCCCCAGGTGATGGCACCAACCGTAGCGAAGCCTACGGCTGAGCTTTGGGTTAAGGGTTCTTTCTCTTCTCAGATGCACACCCACGGGGATGCATACCCGCGGGATGCGAATCCTCCTCAGCGGCTATCGCCGCTTCGTCGGTGCGGCGTGCGCGCATGGGCGGTCTCGCTGATCGCTCGGCCAGGCGCCACGGGCTACTGACGTTGCACCGCCCGTGGCTTGCAGTTTAGGGTTTAGGGTTTAGGGTTTAGGGTTTAGGGTTTAGGGTTTAGGGTTTAGGGTTTAGGGTTTAGGGTTTAGGGTTTAGGGTTTAGGGTTTAGGGTTTAGGGTTTAGGGTTTAGGGCTTAGGGTTTAGGGTTTAGGGCTTAGGGTTTAGGGTTTAGGGTTTAGGGTTTAGGGTTTAGGGTTTAGGGTTTAGGGTTTAGGGTTTAGGGTTTAGGGTTTAGGGTTTAGGGTTTAGGGTTTAGGGTTTAGGGTTTAGGGTTTAGGGTTTAGGGTTTAGGGTTTTAGGGTTTATGGTTTAGGGTTTAGGGTTTAGGGTTTAGGGTTTAGGGTTTAGGGTCCACCAGGAAAGCGTGTAGAAAAACACATGGATGTCGATGACACACTGCCGCGGTGCTCAAACCCCACCCACCCAGGATTCCCATTACATACATCGGCAAACACCACTCGATGGAGGAACATTAAACTACGATGCGTCATCGAATTGGCACGCGCGTACCCTAACGGTCGGGTAGGTCGGGTCGGGCGGACCCTAACGGCGGGTCGAGTCGGGTGGGCGGGCCCTAACGGGCGGGTCGATTTCGTCGTCGTCGTCGTCGTTTTCGTCGTCGCTTTCGTCGTCGGCGTCGCTTTCGTCGTCGCCGTCGTCGTCGTCGGTTTCGTCGTCGTCGTCGTTTTCGTCGTCGTCGTTTTCGTCGTCGTCGTCGTCGTCGTCGTCATAGTTTTCGTCTTCGTTTTCGTCGTCGTCGTCGTCGTCGTCGTCGTCGTCGTCGTTTTTGATAGGGGCGGTGGGGGCTTAGGAATTAGCCGCCGCGGCCCGAAGTGCGCCGCTTGATACGATTCGATAGGGATGGTAGAGGTTTAGGAATTGGCCGCCGCGGCCCGAGGTGCGCCGCATGGTACGATTCGACAGGGATGGTGGAGGTTTAGGAATTGGCCGCCGCGGCCCGAGGTGCGCCGCATGGTACGATTCGATAGGGATGGCGGAGGTTTAGGAATTAGCCGCCGCGGCCCGATGTGCGCCGCATGGTATGATTTGATAGGGAAAGTCGCAACAGATGCCGCGCGCGCCGAGGCGCATGTGCGCCGCATGGTATTCTTTGCAAGGGATCGCAGAGGGCGGACACCGCGGAGATACATCCCAGAAGAATTGGTTTACCATTTAAATTAATAATGCTTTAGGTTGTTTAGGGTTTAGGGTTTAGGGTTTAGGGTTTAGGGTTTAGGGTTTAGGGTTTAGGGTTTAGGGTTTAGGGTTTAGGGTTGAGGGTTTAGGGTTTCGGGTTTAGGGTTTAGGGTTTAGGGTTTAGGGTTTAGGGTTTAGGGTTTAGGGTTTAGGGTTTAGGGTTTAGGGTCCACCAGGAAAGCGTGTAGAAAAACACAAGGATGTCGATGACACACTGCCGCGGTGCTCAAACCCCACCCACCCTGGATTCCCATTACATACATCGGCAAACACCACTCGATGGAGGAACATTAAACTACGATGCGTCATCGAGTTGGCACGCGCGTACCCTACCGGTCGGGTAGGTCGGGTCGGGCGGACCCTAACGGCGGGTCGAGTCGGGCGGGCGGGCCCTAACGGGCGGGTCGATTTCGTCGTCGTCGTCGTCGTCGTCGTCGTCGTTTTCGTCGTCGCTTTCGTCGTCGGCGTGGCTTTCGTCGTCGCCGTCGTCGTCGTCGGTCCCAGCGCGCTGGGCAGGGCCTGGGAGCGCTTGGGAGCGCCTGGGAGCGCCTGGGAGCGCCTGGGAGCGCCTGGGAGCGATTGGGAACGCCTGGGACCGCCTGGGAGCGCCAGGCCAGGCCAGGCCCGCTCGTGACACCCCTACCCGCTCAGCCCGGGGTGAGCGCTGGGCAGGGCCTGGGAGCGCCTGGGAGCGCCTGGGAGCGCCGGGGAACGCCTGGGAGCGACTGGGAACGCCTGGGACCGCTTGGGCGCGCCAGGCCAAGCCAGGCCCGCTCGTGACACCCCTACCCGCTCAGCCCGGGGTGAGCGCTGGGCAGGGCCTGGGGGCGCCTGGGAGCGCTTGGGAGCGCCTGGGAGCGCCTGGGAGCGACTGGGACCGCCTGGGACCGCCTGGGAGCGCCAAGCCAGGCCAGGCCCGCTCGTGCGCCTGGGACCGCCTCGGAGTGCTTCTGGAGCGCCTGGGAGCGCCTGGGAGCGCCTGGGAGCGCTTGCAAGCGCGTGGAAACGCTTGGGAGCGCTTGGGATCGCCTGGGAGCAGACCGCCGGCGCGCCTAAGTACGGAGCGCGTGTGTCGCCGAAGGTGTTTTGCGTGCGCGCGCGCTCTGTCGTGGCAGTTTTTGCGAATCGACGCTCCCCAGCGATACGATTCGATAGGGATGGTAGAAGTTTAGGAATTGGCCGCCGCGGCCCGAGGTGCGCCGCATGGTACGATTCGATAGGGATGGTGGAGGTTTAGGAATTGGCCGCCGCGGCCCGAGGTGCGCCGCATGGTATGATTCGATAGGGATGGTGGAGGTTTAGGAATTAGCCGCCGCGGCCTGATGTGCGCCGCATGGTATGATTTGATAGGGAAAGTCGCAACAGATGCCGCGCGCGCCGAGGCGCATGTGCGCCGCATGGTATTTTTTGCAAGGGATCGCAGAGGGCGGACACCGCGGAGATACATCCCAGAAGAATTGGTTTACCATTTAAATTAATAATGCTTTAGGTTGTTTAGGGTTTAGGGTTTAGGGTTTAGGGTTTGGGGTTAGGGTTAGGGGTTAGGGTTAGGGTTAGGGTTAGGGTTAGGGGTTAGGGTTAGGGTTAGGGTTTAGGGTTTAGGGTTAGGGTTTAGTGTTAGGGGTATGGTTTGTGTTGAGGGTTAAGGTTTAGGGTTAGGGTGAGGGTTTAGGGTTAGGCTTCGGGTTCGGGTTTAGGGTTAAGGTTTAGGGTTCAGGGTTTAGGGTTAGGGTTAAGGTTTAGGGTTAGGTCATAGGGTTTAGGGTTACAGTTAAGGTTTAGGGTTAGGGTTAGGGCTAGAGTTTAGGGTTAGGGTTAGGGTTAAGGATTAGGGTGTAGGGGTTAGGGTTAGGGTTAGGGTTTAGGGTCAGGGTTTAGGGTGTAGGGTTTTGGGGGTTAGGGTTCCGGGTTAGGGTTTAGGGTTAGGGTTTAGAGTTTAGGGCTAGAGTTTAGGGTTTAGGGTCAGGGTTGGGGTTGAGGTTAGGGTTTAGGGTTAGGGTTAGGGTTTAGGGTTTAGGGTGAGGGGTAGGGTTGGGGTTAGGGTGTAGGGATAGGGTTGAGGGTTAGGGTTAAGGGTTCAGGTTTAGAGCTTAGGTTAGGGCTAGGCTTAGTGTTAGGGTTTGGGGTCAGGGTTAGGTCTACGGTTAGGGTTTAGGCTTCGGGTTAGGGATTAAGGATTAGGGTTCAGGGTTTGGGTTAGATGTTAGGGGTTCGGGGGGGTCGGCGCGGGTGTGGTTAGGGATGGTGCGTGTTTCTGGAGCCCGGGGGCGCGAGCCGGGGAAAGGTGGAGGAGGGGGGGGGGGGGGGGTCGCCCGACGACGGTTCGGGAGAGGGGGGGGGGGGGGGGTTCGCCGACGACGGCTCGGCGAAGGGGGGGGGGGGGGGACGACCTTCGGCCCGACGACGGGCTCGGGAGGGGGGGGGCGGGGTGGGGTTTTCGACCGACCACCCGTGGGATCGGGCAAGGGGGGGGGGGGGGGGGGGGGTCCGAAACACCCCCCCCCCCCCCTCACTTTGGGTGATCCAGCGGCGCGCCCTCCTCGATTGGCGTCGATCGGCGTCAATTCAGCGCCGATCAACGTCGACTCGCAGGATCCAGCAAGATGGTATGTTGGCTCGCACGAGTTGCGGTAGAAAAAGGAAACGGGCCAGGTGTCATCTCGCGGCGCGAGTTCGCCGACGGGCTCACCGAGGGTTCGGTCCACGTGTAGCCGGCCGGGCGAGCACGGGCCCCCTTCGCTCCTGGCCGCGGGGGTCGGGGGGAGGAAGGAAAAGGAAGGGAGGGAGGAGGGAAGATCTGAGGAGCAAGAGGTCATGAGAATGATACGATCCAAAGTTACCAAGAATTCCAGGAGTTTCCAGACTCCCATGTGTTCTGTTAGGAGAGGAGAAGAGAATCGCTCGACCACTGACCTCACCACGGCGTGATTGCCAGTCATGGAGGAACGCTGCGCGAGCCGACCTGTCACAGGCAAGCCCATGCGATGAAGCCTGGCCTGAAAGGAAACGTTTACGATATGAGTTTAGAAAGCCAGAGCGGGGGAAGAAACGGAGGAAAGCGGGGAGACGCGGACAGAGAGAAGCGATCCCGAAGCCTTGATGATCCGTGACGCGATGACCGGCCGAAGCCGCAAGACCCTACGACACAGCTGGACACCACGTTGTCCGAAGGCAAAGCGCGCGAACGGAAGATGCTGCACGGACTGTTCTGATTGAAGCAAAAGCCGAGGAAGGAGACCAAGCTCGGGAACGATTGGTGACTGCCGGAGCCAGAGCCGCCCAGGCCCGCCCCCATGGCTCTAGAGGTGGATCGACCTCCTACCCTGACACGTCGATGAAGGATTTGGCCGTTTTCGAGCAGCGAGAGGGCGGCGCGGCCGTCATTGTTGCGGGTCCAGGTCCGTCGGTTTCGGTCCCAGGCCGTTTTCACTAAGGGGAGGTTCCTAAAGGGAGGTTCGTCCACCGCCGAATGGCTGGCAACGACAGCTGCCAATTTGAGCACGGCCGAAACATACAAACGCATGCCACAGCGGTGCTGACAAAAGTGCCCTCGGCGAGTGCAGCGGGGAGCCCTCGGAGCGGGCCGGCATGCAGGACCTGGCGGAAGCTCCTTGCCAACACCGCGGCTGCCAGCGGCGCTCGGCGGGGTAGTTTCACTTGGCCGCTGAGTTATATCTACACTGGAGGGAGGGGTGCAGAAAGAAGAGGGGAAGGAGAGAGGGAATGGAAGAGATCCGACAGGCATCGCACAGCAACTCGAGGACACAACCCGCTGGCGCCACACCAGCGACGCGGGCGCGGAGGGAGACCCAAGGGAAATAACACACCAAATAATAGTTCCAGGTGCTCCGCACGGGCTGCAGAAACATGGGCGGCTAGATGTCCCAGAATTCCTGGAACGTATCTGTTGCCATGACTTCATCCCTGTCGTAATGAGGAGGTGGAGGAGGAGGTGGAGGAGGAGGACGACGATGAAACCACGACTGGCGGGTTTTGTAAATGTTCTGTCTCCGGGGGCCCTCAGCGGGCCCTGGGGCCGCCAAGGTTCCAGTCGAGGTATAGAGCCGGTCCGGGAGACGAGGTCCAGACCTCTGGAGAGCCGCCTTTGGAAGCTCCTTGGGAGGCTCCCTGCCCTTTTGAGCACGTTCCTGGCCCTTCTTACGCTGTTGGAGGCCGTCTTTGGGGCCTGATTCAGCCAACTTGGGTCCTCTTGGGGCGAGGCCATCTTGGACGTCTTGGAGGCTTCCTTG
Organism: Prorocentrum cordatum; assembly: GCA_963575745.1. Lineage (NCBI taxonomy): Eukaryota > Dinophyceae > Prorocentrales > Prorocentraceae > Prorocentrum > Prorocentrum cordatum. Next base: position 457,042 of record CAUYUJ010008969.1, read on the forward strand.
GCTGTCGTGGGGCCGTCTTGGAGGCCTCTTTGGCCGTCAGGGGATCATCTTGAGCCGTCGGAGTGCCAAGCATGAGCAAACGCCAGCAGATTCCGTCAAAATCAAAGCGACATCCATGATGTCGAGGGTCCCTTCGAGTCTTCCTGGAGGTACTCTTGGAGCCTTCTTGGGCCGTCTGGGAGGCCTCGTGGGCCGTCTTGGGCGATTTTGATGCAATCTTGGAGACATATTGGGGCCATATCTCTCTTGTTGCCAACGTATCCATCCTGGAGACCGTCCTGGTCGTCTTGGACTCCATCTTCGGGCCGTCTGGAGCGGGAAGACCGACGACCTGGGAAGGTTACGGGCGCAGAGATCACGGGAACATACGTTGTCCGGGTGGCCAGCGCGTCAGGCCGAGCCCGAAGAGGCCCACAGCATTGATTCCCCACAAGTTGTTGGCGGATGCGAGCGTCTGTTAAATTTCTTCTAATGTGTTTGCATGCTGACGGCCCAGAACGGCCAAGACGGCACCAGAAGCCACCAATGTGGCCCCAAGGAGCATCCACGAGGCCTCCGAGATGACTCCTTGAGAGCCCAGGGACCCTCAAGAGGACCCCAAGAGGGCCACAAACGGCACAAGAGACTTCAAGACGAACAAGATAGTTTTCAAGATGCCCTGAAGCGTCCCAAGGGAGCCTTTGGACGGCCAAAGCGCCCCAAAGAGCCCAAGCATGTTTTCAAGAAGCCTCCAGCTCCCAGGAGGCGCCAAGGATGCCCCAAGACGGTCTCCAGGACATGCTGGCTACAGGAGAGTCCAAGATGACCCCAAGATGTCTCCATTATTGTTTCAGAATCACCCTAGACGGCCCACGATGCCTCTAAGACGGCCCACGAGGGCTCCAAGATGAGCTCCAGGAAGGGTCGAAGCGGCAGTCAACATCATGGATGGCGCATGTGATTTTGACGGAATCTGGCGTTTGCTCATGTTTGGCATTCCGACGGCCCGAGACGGCCCCAGAGGCCACCAAAATAGCTCCAAGGAGCACCCACGAGACCTCTAGAATGACACCCTGACAGCACAAGCGGCCCCTCAAGAGGACCCCCATAGGGTCCCGATACGGCACGGGAGACCTCCAAGACGAACAAGATAGTCTTCAAGATGGGAAAGCTGACGACCAGGAAAGTTTATGGGTTGTTCAGGGAAGGCCGATGGGTAGGCACACTGGGAACCTTGAAGAAGGACCAAACATGTGGCACGCCGCGAACTTCTGCGGCAATCCACAGGGGGCGGCGGATCTTCTGGCTTGCGGCCCATCCCGCTGCCGTGCCTGGGCTGTATAGGGGAACGTACAGGTATAAACATAAAAATTCGGGAGTCCACCAAATTTCTCGGATCCGCGCTTGGCCTCCCTGGGGGCGCCTCTGGCGCCGCCCCTGGCGCGCGGAGCGCGCCGGGGAGGCGGTCCAGCGCCGATCCGAGAAATCCGCGCGGACCACCGAGATTTTTTGACTGTGTCGTTGTTCGTTCCCCTACAGTCGGCCCGGATCAGTAGGTCGACCCTGCCAGCTCAAGGGTACCCCTGTGTCCTGTGCCTCGCGACGCTTGCCTTCTGGCACTCCCGTAGCGATGTGGCCCTCGGAAGGGTCCCGTGACCTCTCGCGTGGCCTGTCCAGTCGAGTCTGACTGTGTTGCAGGTCGGGGGCCTCTCGGTGCCCTCTTGGCCCGGTCGGGGCGCCCGTGGTTCCGAAGAGCTCATGCGGCAAGCGCCAGGGGGCACCGCAGGGGGGCACGCCAGGGTCCTCTGCGCAACTCGGAAGGCTTGGGGCCCTTGGGCCTGGGCCCTGCAGCACGTGCTCGATGCAAGCCTGAGGCCTGCGGGCGAGGAGGAGGAGGAGGAGGAGGAGGAGGAGGAGGAGGAGGAGGGAGGAGGAGAGAGGAAGGAGGAGGGGGGTTGGGGAGGAGGAGGAGAGGGGATGAGGAGGGGGGGTAGGAGGAGGATGGGGTTGAGGAGGAGGAGAAGGAGGAGGAGGAAGAGGGGGAGGAGGGAGGAGCAGGAGGAGGAGGAGGAGAAGGAGGAGGAGGAGACAAGGGACCTGAGGGAACTCCAACTCGTGCCTCGCGGCCCGGCAGCGGATGTGCGGCACGTCCGCGCCGCGCGGTCGCGGCGGCGGCGGCCAGTGGCCCGGGCTCGGTCGACGTCGAGCGGGCCGCGCCCGTCGGGCAGCCGCGCCCGCGCGAGGTCGAGGCTCGTGCCTCGCGGCGCGAGGCCACGTGGCGGATCTTTCCAGCGCCAGCCGTACAGTCAAGATTGGTGATAAGGGTGGGTAGCCTTCCCGAGGGCAGCATTGCATCCCTGCCTCTTCTCGTCGAGAAACAGAGAGAGAGAGAGAGACCGTCCCCAAGCTGAGACGACGAAGGCGTGGCCTCACTTAGGTCCCCGTCTTCGCATTTGGCCCTAATGCGAAGACGTGCCCAGAAGCATTAGCCCGAATGAGTAGGGGTGATACTTCTGGGCGGTTTGGTCTGATGCATCTGCAGAAAGACCCCACTATCCATAATGTATTTGGACTCGACGGCCAGCCGCGCTCGAAGAGGCTTCAGCACGGGCGTCCACGGGGCCTGCATTCCCGTCGCTCAGCCTTGCCATCGGTTTTGGCTGCAGCTGTTGGCATCCGCTTGGCATCGCTCGCACGTGAAGCCCCCCTCCTTATTTCCCTCACTTCTCGCTACTCCTCGCCGAGGAGGTGTTGGTGTCGCCTTTCCCTGTTCCTATTACCCCCCCCCTCGTCGAGCGGCGCTTGCCCCCTTGCAAATGCTCCAATGTCCTCGGCGGCGTGCCCGCGCTTGCTCCGCCGGCGTCAAGAAAGGCGGGGCGGCTCGCGCGCGCGGGCGCCGCGCGGGACTCGGCCGGCCAGGAGCGGCCGCGGCAGGGGCAGGCCGACGAATGTACGAGATGGTGTTTTTGAGCGGTGAGCCCGAAACGATCCACAAGGGGGCTCGCCCCCTCTCCTCCTCCTGCTCCTTCTCCTCCTCCTCCTCGTCCTCCTCCTCCTCCTGCTTCCTCCTCCTCCTCCTCCTCCTGCTTCCTCCTCCTCCTCCTCCCCCTCACTCCAACCTGCTCCACCTCCACCTCCTGCTCCTCCATCCTCCTTCTCCTCCTCCTCCACCTCCTCTCTCCTCCTCCTCCTCCAGCTCCTCCACCTCTTCCACCCCACCTCATCCTCCCCCCTACCTCCATCCTCCTCCTCCTCCCCCTCCTCCCCCTCCTCTTCCTCCTCACCTCCTCCTCCTCCTTCTCCACCCTCGCGCCTCTGCTCTGTCCTGAATCCTCTCCTCTCTCTCCTCCCTCCTCCCTCCTCCTATCCTCCCTCCCTTCTCCCTCCCTCCCTCCCACCCCCCTACCCTTCTTCCTCCTCCTCCTCCACTCCCTTCCTCCGCCTCTCCTCTCTCCTCCTTCTCCTTACTCTTCACTCCTCAGTTCTCCTCCCCTCCTCCCCCCCTCGCATCCTTCCTCCCACTCCTCATCCTCGATTTCCTCCTCGTTCCTCGTTCTCCTCCTCTCTCCTCCTCCCTCCTCCTCCTCCTCCTCCTCCTCCTCCTCCTTTCTCCTTCTCCTCCTCGTCCTCCTCCTCCTCCTCCTCCTTCCCCTCCTGCCAGGGCTTGCCAGTTTCAGAGAAGAGCATCATCCTTTGCTCCAATGTCGCCGACAGCAAGGTTATAGTCGCTCGCCTTCGCCGTCGGGGATTTAAGTTGCAGCACGGCCAGCAAGCATGTCTGTTAGGAGTGGATCTCGGTGCAGGTCGCATTGCCAGAGCCACCAGAACCAAGCGCAGTCAGAAGGCTAAGGCCATGAACTTTCGTATTCGTCGCTTCGCTCGAGCTTCTCGCAAATATGCTCGGACTGGTATGCTTGAACGTGCTGGTGCTCAGGCGGCGTGTACGTACGGGCATCAGGTGTACGGAGCCTTCGGTGATTTTCGTTTGCAGTGTCGGCGTCGTCTTGGGCATACCTTATCTTCTGGTTCCCGCGGGAGGTGCCTTACCACGGTTTTGGACCTTAGGGCCGACGGTCACGATCCAGGGTACAAACTTCCAAGGGAGTGTTTACAGCTATGGCTTCGCACGTGGATGCAGGAGCCGTCTATTCGCCCAGCGGTGCGGGCAGCGTGGCCTCGTGTTGTTTCACAATTTCGGCAGCTTGCCCAGCGGCAGGTAGCCCAAGCAGTGCGTGGCCCCATTTCAGCAGTAGTGGCCTACCTCCTCGAGTATGGTTGGGACCCGATCTCTCCGAGCGAATGGCATACGCCCCCCGATGATGAAGGACCAGGTGCAGTCTGGACGTTTCCTGACGAGGCTGTATCGAGTTCTGAGGATATCAGTGGGCTTATCCAGGAGTTCGAGGATTCGGTTTGTGCTCGGCAGTGGGTCACAGCCAGTCGGCATTTCTGCGGCGAGGGGCTGCAGCACGGTGCCGACAACATGTCGTACAGGCGTGTTTTGAAGGCTCTCAGCGACGTGCCCAAGCTTGGGGCCAAGCTCGCCGAGACACTCTTTGCGATCGCCGTCGGCGGGACTTGGCCGAAGTCCAGAGTCAAGGACGAAACCAAGGCCGACGTTAGCGAGATCTGCCAGCGTTGCGGCGAGAAACCAGAGACTCCGCTGCATCGCGGATGGACATGTCCATGTAACACAGGCAGCCCAGTATATAGGGAGTCGGACCATCTGGTTTCGAGAGCGATTTCTGGGCAGGACTCTGAGTCTTGCTTTTGGTTCCGTGGGGTTATTCCTGCTCCCTGGACCAAAGTTCCGCCTCCCTCTTCAGGTGAGTCTTGGAGAGTTTACAATGATAGCGGCGATTTTCATGGTAGCGGGGGCCTGGGGCAGGGGTCCGCCGAGCACCCCATTGTCGTCTTTGGGGACGCGAGCGGTGGCGAAGATAGTCGCGACTCTCGGCTTCGGCGCGTCGGCGTTGCCGCTTGCACCCTTGCGAGTTTCAGTCAGCCCGAGGTCCGTGCTGCCGTTGTTGGTCCGGTGCCAGGTCTGGTGCAAACTGTTCCGTGTGGGGAGCTGTGGGGTCTCCTGTTGGCCATCAAGTTCTCCTACGGGGCCCTGGTGTACATTACCGACAACAGCGGGGTTATCGATGGGTGGTTCAATAAGTGATATGCGACCCCTTCGGGGTCTAATCAAGCAGTCTGGAAGCTCATCGGCAAGGTTTTCGAGGGTCGTGATATTTCACTGGCCTGTATCTTTCGATTCAGTTATTTATAGGCTGCCGAGGGGTCGTCAGGTACATACCGGGGGGGGCTGGGTCCACGAATCCCACGAAATGGTTTATCATGTGTCTCTGATGTGTTGGATTTGTAAGAAGTGTGGTTCGTACGCTAGTCAGCAGCTGAGGCCGATTCTTGCCAAGGCGTGCGATGAAGTGTTGACCGACACGCGCAAGATGTACATTCAGAGGTTTTCCGAAGGCCTTTGGCCCAGGGATCAGGGTAAGTCCTCGAACCGAGCGAAGGCCTCTTAATTCGGGTTTGGCTTGTTGTCGTCTTATCTGTCTTCGCACCGCGATGGGGCCGATTCCGATTCCGATTCCGATTCCTCCTCCTCCTGCTCCTGCTCCTCCTCCTCCTCCTCCTCCTCGTCCTCGTCCTCCTCCTCGTCCTCCTCCTCCTCCACATCCTCCTCCTCCTCCTCCTCCTCCTCCTCCTCCTCTTCCTCCTCCTCCTCCCCCTCCTGCCTCCCTCCCCTCCTCCTCCTCCTCCTCCTCCTCTCCTCCCCCTCCTCCTCCTCCCTCCTCCTCCTCCTCCTCCTCTTCCTCTCCTCCCCTCCTCCACCTCCTCCTCCTCCTACCTCCTCCTCCTCCTCCTCCTCCTCCTCCTCCTCCTCCCTCCTCCTCCTCCTCCTCCTCCTCCTCCTCCTCCTCCTCCTCCTTTCTCCTCACTTCTTCAGTTTCTCCTCCTCCTCCCCCTCCTCATTCCCTCCTCCTCCTCCTCCTTCTCGGTTCTCCTCCTCCACCTCCTCCTCCTCCTCCTCCTCCTCCTCCTCCTCCTCCTCCTCCTCCCCCTCCTCCTCCTCCTTCCTCCGTCTCCTACTCTTTCCTCCGCCTCCTCCTCCTCCTCCTCCTCCTCCTCCTCCTCCTCCAGCCATTTCGCGTCGGAGCGGCCTCACCTGCACCGGGCCTCCTGGACGATGCGGCGCGCCAACTTCGAAGTGGCATTGCGCGCCCGAGCCGTAAAGAAGAAATGCTGAGGCCAGGCCTCAGTCAAGAAGCAGCGCGGAGCCCAACGTCATCACCTGCAACGCTGAGACCAGGCGAGCGCGCAGCCGCCAGGAAGAAGCCCGCCCCCCTCCGCCCCCTCCTCCGCTCCTTCCTCCCCCTCCTCCAGCTCCTGGCAAACCGGGGCGCCAACCGTTGCGGCGCCGCGGTCAGAGTGCAGGCAATCCGTCGAGAAGACGAAGGACGAGTCCGACGTCAGCAGATACAGCGCTGCGAGAAGCGGGAGGCGAAGGTAGAGCCCGACGTGACCAGTTACAGTGCTGGGATCGAGGGAAAAGCGAGCACAAACGGATGTGCCACGATTAGCTACAACGCTTGGAGCAGTCCGTGCGAGAAGGGTGCGCGCAGTGGCAGCACACGCTGGCGCTGCAAAGCGTGCGGGTGGGCTACGATCAGCTACAGCGCTGGGAGCGACCCGTGCGAGAAGGGGGGCAAGCAGTGGCAGCGGACGCTGGCGCTGCGAGAAAACGGTCGCGAGAAGGGAGAGGTGAAGTTAGAGCCCGATGGCCTTGGCCCTCATCCTCCCCCTGGAAGGCTGCGAGAAAGCAAGCAGTGGCAGCCAGAGCTGGCGCTGCGAGAGGGACAAATGCGCGGGTGGGCCACGATCAGCTACAACGCTGGGAGCAATCCGTGCGAGAAAGGGAGCGCGCAGTGGCAGCGGACGCTGGCGCTGTGCAAAGCGCGCGGGTGGGCCACGATCAGCTGCAACGCTGGGAGTCGTCCGTGCGAGAAGCGGGGGGCGAAGCTGGAGCCCGAGTGTCTCTTCTAGCCAACGCCTCTGGGAACAGTGCGCGAGAAAACAGCGAGCAATGTTCTGCCGCGGTGCAGGGGGGCGCCATCCTGCGTGACGTGGGAGGCGAATGCAGAGCCCGACGTCGTCAGCTACAGCGTTGGGAGCTGGGCAAGCCGCCGAGAGAAGAGAGAGGCAAAGCTGGAGCCAAACGTCATCTAGCTAACACATCTGGGAACAGCGTGTGCGAGAATAGCGCCATCCTGCGAGAAGTGGGAGGCGAAGGCAGAGCCCGACGCCGTCAGCTACAGCGTTGGGATCTGGGCAAGCCGCTGCGAGAAGAGGGAAGCAAAGCTGGAGCCACACGCCATCTAGCTAACACCTCTGGGAACAGTGGGTGCGAGAAGAGCGCCATCCTGCGAGAAGTGGGGGGCGAAGGCAGAGCCCGACGTCGTCAGCTACAGCGTTGGGATCTGGGCAAGCCGCTGCGAAAAGCGGGAGGCAAAGTTGGAGCCAAACGTCACCTTCCTAGCCACCACAGCGCGCTGGGAGAAGCGGGAGGCAAAGTTGGAGCCCGACTCTATCTAGCTACACTCGCTAGAAGCAGCGCGTGCGAGAAGTGCAGGGGCCAACGAACGGGCTCTGGGCGAAAGAACAGGGCACGCACGAGCTACCCTCAGTTACAGTGCAGAGATCAGCCCGTTGTGCGAGAGCAGGAGTGGAGGAACCCCACTCGTGCGAGAAGGGGAAAGCAAGCAGGCAGGGGCAGCGGGGCTGCCCAAGCGTGCGTGCGAGAAGCAGGCAGTGGTAGCGTGCTGCCACGGCGTGCTGCCACGGCGTGCGAGAAGCGGGCGGCGAGGCTGGAGAAACATTTAGTCTCGAGCGAGTTCATTTTAGCTACAACGCTGAAGTGGGGGTTTGTGCGAGAAGGCGAAGGGAGTGGAGAAATCTGCTTCCCCCAGGCTGTCTGGTTGGCGCGGGGACGGCCCGCCGCGGCCAGGCGGCCCACGGCACGAAACCGCAGGGAGTCGTGATCCGTTTTGGCCCGCAGAGATCCGCAGAATCCTCCTGCTTCTGCTCCTCCCTCCTCCTCCTCCTCCTCCTCCTGCTCCTCCTCCTCCTCCTCCTCCTCCTCCTCCTCCTTTCTCCTTTCCCTTCTCCTCCTCGTCCTCCTCCTCGTGATTTTCCTCCTCCTGCTCCTCCTCCTCCTCCTCCTTCTCCTCCCCCTCCTCCTCCTCCTCCCTCCTCCTCCTCTCCTCCTCCTCCTCCTCCTCCTCCTCCTCCTCTCCTCCCCCTTTTCCTTCCCCTCCTGCCTCCTCCTCTCCTCCTCCTCCTCCTCTCCTCCTCCTCCCTCCCTCCTCCTCTCCTCCTCGTCCTCCTCCTCCTCCCCTCCTCCTCCTCCTCCTCGTCCTGCTTCTCCTCGTTCCTCCTCCTCCTCCTCCTCCTCCTCCTCCTCCTCCTCCTCCTCCTCCTCCTCCTCCTCCTCCTCCTCCCTCCTCCTGTGCTCCTTCCCTCCTCCTCCTCTGCCTGCCCCCTCCCTGCCTCCCGCGCACGCGCGAGCGGGAGCGGCCGCAGGGAGACAGGCCGACGTCGACCATCCGCGGCCTCTGGAGGCCCTTCTCGGGCCCCGGGGTGGGCAGAAAATTGACCAGATTCGGCGACTACGCAGGGTGGGGTTACGCTGGGGTGTGGTTTGAGATCGGCGCCGCTGGGGCCTGGGGGGCGCGGCGCAGAGCTCTGTCGAGGTCCCTGCCCTCCACCCAGGGTGCCCCCCAGGGTGCCGGTTGCAAACTAAACCCTTTGCGAACCAAACCTGTCGGTGTCGCCGACAGATCTCCGACGATATGATGTCGTCAATCGCTGCGTTGTTCTTCCATTTCGGCCTCCAGGGTTCGATCGCCCCAGGACCATCAAGAATGAACCTGGGCGGGGCTGGAGTTCTGGTGTGACAAGACCATCGGTACGATCTGGGCGCGGAATTGACGATGACGAAGACGGACAGCATTTCCTGCGGGTTAGGAACATCATTCGGTGTCGGCGTCGCCGCGGACGTCCATTCCAGTCACAGGGATGCCTGCCCAACAGCGGCCGCAGTCGGTTTGGGACTACGTCTGCTGTTGGGTATCGTGCCACATTCTCATGGCGCCAACATCGCAGAGCGGATTTCGTTTGGGAAACGATTAGATGGGCCCACAGTGTCCTGGATAATTTCGATCCAGATTTCCAGGTCAATTTTGTGCTGTTCTTTTTGACCAGGAATGAAGACAAAACAAATCCGCGCGAAACTAACTTCGTTTTTCACTCGCCGTTTCGGGGTTTTGCATTGACAGAAATAAGCGCCGAAATCCGCCGCAGCACGTCTGCAAGGTCGGTGCAGTGAACATTCCTCCGTACCCATGTCGGGCGCGCCTGGACCGACCTTGGGGCCCCCATCCTTGCTGTCCAGTTTATGAAACGTCGAGAGTTTTGGGGCCCATTGGACTGGCGCGTCGATCCGCCAGGGGACCTGGAGGGCTTATGCGAAGGGCTTAGGCGGCCCGTCCTGCTCCTCCTCCTCCTCCTTGTCCTCCTCCTCCTCCTCCTCCTCCTCCTCCTCCTCCTCCTCCTCCTCCTCCTCCTGCTCCCCCTCCTCCTCCTCCTCCTCCCCCTCCTTTTCCTCCTGTTCCTCCTCCTCTTCCTCCTCCTCCTCCTCCTCCTCCTCCTCCTCCTCCTTCTCCTCGGGTCGCCTACGGCCCCGTGGGAAACTGTGCAGGTAAATGATCCATTCGACATTGACACTGCCGGCTCCTCAGGAAGGTGCGAAGTAAAGACCATCCAGCGCTGTCGCAGTTCCAGCGATCCAGGTTCATTGAGGAGGAGCAGGAGGAGGAGGCGGAGGAGGAGGACAACGACGGCGGAGGGCAAGGCGGGGAGAAGGACCGTCGCGTATATCGGTCGACTCCTTCTTGGCTTCTTCCCTGGGCCTTCCGAGGGGCCCCTGGCCTCTCTGGCCAGGGGCGGGGCGGACGCGGGGGCGGAGGCCCCGCTGCCGTGCTTCCAGCGTGGGTGCCTGCAGTGGGGGGCCCATGCCAAGAAGCACCCTGCTTGCCTCCAGGGTGCCCTGGGTTTCTTGGGTTTCGATGGTTCTGCCGTGGAAGGCGTGACGTCTTCACACACAGCATCAGCGGACGCCCTGGGGTCTCAGGGTTGGGTTTCTCGTGAAAGGTTTCTTGTGGATTGGCCTCCACCTTGCTGCGTGGACGGGTGGAGCTGATGTCAGAGGAAGTTGGGCATCCGCCGCTGCGGAGGCATGGTGGCTACCTTAGCGGGCCCTGGAAACGACAGGACCGTTTTTTCACCGGTTCCGATATGCCGTTTTGTTTGCCAGTTCTGACGCCGTTTTTGTTATTGGTTCCGTCGTCGTTATTTTACCGTTTCTGGTTGGTTCCAATCTCGGATCCGGTTTTGTTGTTGTTGTTTGTGGTCCTTTGTTTTACCGCTTGCATAACCAAGAGAGACAAATTCGAAAACGGTGGACAAACGGCCTTGCCGTTTCTGGGGCCCACTCAGGTTGCTACCGTCACGCTCGTTTGCCGTTATTGTTCAGGGTGACGGAGGTCGTGCGCATACACACATGTGTGTATATATGTATACATATACAGAGGTATGCATGTGTGCACACACACATATATATAGTACACCCGAGGAAAAGCCAGTAGATGGTTTGGAACATGTTAATGCGGTTATTGAGATCGATTGCGAGATCGATAGTGAGATCGATGGTATAATCGATCGTGAGGACGATTGTAAGGTCGATCGTGATCGTGCGATGGATAGTGATATCGATCGTGAGATCGCTTGTGAGATGGATATAGAGGTGGGTCATGAGATCAATGGTGAGGCCGATCGATAAGAAGATCGACCAGGAACCCGGGAACCCGAGAACCCCGCCGCCCACCGAAATCGGCCCAGAAGCCAGAATCTGGAACCTGGGAACCCGGAACCAGCAATCCGGGAGCCCAGCCGCCTACCGAAATCGTCCCGAAATGTTCGCCAAACATTTCAATCTCCATTAGGACCCTTTCAGTGCAAGCTCTTATTAAGGAGTTTCCATATCGGTACATGCATCCGTTAGGACATATAAGACCACCCTTTGGTTGATAAGAAGGTTCTTCTTGTTGAGGGACATCAGTTGAGGGCGGCAACTGTGATGATGATGGTGGTGACGATGTTGTTGATGCGCTCGCGAGCTGGTGACGATGCTGGTAATGATGCATGATGGCGATTGTGACCGTGACGATACATGCCGACGATATTGGTGATGCGTGGGGCATCGACAACGGACAGCACACAGCAGTTCAGTGCATCCCCGGCTGGCAGAGTCTGGCCAGTCGGCAAAGCAAGCGCCAACGGCGCGACACACCCGCGGTGGCATACTCACACTGGTGGTTGCGTCATCACCGCCATCGCGGGCAAAGAAATGCCACCTCCACTGCTGGAGGTGGCGTTTATCTGCCCGCGACCCCTGCGTCGCGCCAGATAGTCGAAGGCATGTTCGCACAGTGGCGAGCCAGCTCGGCAGTCCAGAGTGGGCTCCAGGTGCGCGGATGAGGGGAGAGATCAAGCAGGATGTGGAAGGCGGCTCCCGCTCGGACGGCCTCACAACTTGCAGATCGCTGCCCTCCAGGGGGCCACCGTGGCGGGTCGAGTCACGCACATGCGGCGCCCTAGACTTGGTATCGCTCGGACCTGTGCATTTTTACTTGCCGGGGATCGTCGAGGAGCATCCTGGGTCATGCTGCGAAAAAGACAAGCACGAAACCGAAAAATGCACGGGGAATGGACGTCCGAGCGATGGCAACTAGACGACCACCGACAGGTGAGCGGGTTGTGCATAATTGGCACTGTGAGTGGGGAGTTGCCCCCCTCCCCCCTCGGCGTGTGATTGCGAAGACGGAACCCCACCACTTCCGCATACAGACATAGGCATGCATGGGTGGCTTCGTGACATCCGCGCCCGCCCGCTGGCACCCAGTCATGTGCCACGGGGCTTCAGCGTCGGGGCATCACCAGAACACCAATCCCACGAACCACCCACCTCTTGGGAAGGCCTTGCGGTCAGTTCCGCCCGCCCTGAAGGGTACGAGGGCAACGACGACGACGACGACGGCGACGGCGACGGCGATGACGACGAGGACGCTAACGGTCTGGAGCCGAAAGCTTCTCCAAGGGAGGGGTGCTCCCCGGGGGAGGGGGGTCGCAACCCCCGGGACCCCTCCCCCTCCAACCCCCCCATGCGTGCTTCCCTCCACACCCCCGGGACCACCCCCAGGATTGGAATTGGGATAAAGGGGGGCTGCGCCTGGCAGCATGACCTTCGCGGGGCGGGGTGTCGTCGCAGGGATGCGGAAATCTCATCGGTCAGGGGGCGAAGCATCAGCATCGAGCCGGTCCCAGTGCTGTACAGAACGCTTTGTAAAAGACGATCTGTCCGCACAAGGTCTCTGCTGACAGGTCCCGAGGCCCAAGACGGGGTAAATATTGTACCCCGTCATCCCCTCCATGTTCCGCCTCTCTCCGACGTGGGTGCGAAAGCAGCCTGGCGGAAACCGAGACACCGAAAGGGCTGGACAGAGTGTCACAGATTCAGTTTTTCGCGGGCATAGCCCATGGCCATCGTCTTTTTCTGCAGCATCGTCGCTCGCCATCGTCGGGGCTGGCAGGGGGTTCCACTGGTCCACCCTTCCATCCACACACACACGCTTCGTGCTCACCCTCCGTCTCTCCATTTCTTCGCCCCCTGTGCCTGCGTCTTCCCCTGGCCATTGCATTCTTTCTGCCTTGTCGCCACGTGGGCCTCATGAGCGATCCGATCTAGCCCCTGCGAAGATTCCGAGGCGGGAATTGATACATGACCACCGCCTGGAGGGTAAGCTTTCGGAGCCTCGGCAGGCGGTGGGTATGGACATGTTCGGGCCCCTGGGGGCCGAAATATATCCATATCCACCGCCCGCTGGGGCACCAGGACGTCGGTTCCCAGGCGGTGGATGTGGATAAATCCCCGCCTCTGCGGAGATTCTCTCCGACCCGATTGCAGCGTTGCTCGGCTTCCCTCGTCGGCTCAGGGAGAGGGGGAGCGGCGACGGAGACGGCGACGATGACGACGACGACGACTCGAACAGACAAGCCCTTCACACACACGCACACTCACACACACACACACCGACAGTCAAACAGTGGCGAAGCGTCCTGGCTCGCCTATAGTCCTGCCAAACAATGTTCTAAGAACCTCTTGTGGTTCCCACGACATGCTCTTAGAACATTTCTGGTTGGGACTGTCTTGTTTTATCACATCGGGTTCATGTTCTAAGAACATATTTTTACCTAACAGCGAAGACTGATGGGTTTCTAGTGGTGTCAAAAGAGAGCATCATGACTCCTCAGGGGGGTCTGGGCGGGACCCAGGGCGGCTGCCGCCGAAGCCGAAATCGCTTAGGACATCCTCGCAAAATCGCTCTTGGCGCTCCCAGAACTCCATTCCCGGGCCACATTTTGAATGCCCGGAGCCAATTGTAGGCCACTTCGTGCTCTTCGAGTTCCTGGAACTCCATTCCCGGGCCACAGTTTGGATGCCCGGAGCCAACTGTAGGCCATTTCGTGGTCTTCGAGTTCCCAGAACTCCATTCCCGGGCCACATTTTGGATGCCCGGAGCCAACTGTAGGCCACTTCGTGATCTTCGAGTTCCCAGAATCTTCGAGTTCCCAGGACTCCATTCTGGGGCCACATTTTGAATGCTGAGGCAGGCTGATGCTGAGGCTGAGGCAGGCTGAGGATGAGGCAGGCTGAGGCTGAGGCCGAGGCTGAAGGCAGACTGAGGCTGAGGCTGAAGCAGGCTGAGGCTGAGGCTGAGGCTGAGGCTGAGGCTGAGGCAGGCTGATGCTGAGGCAGGCTGAGGCTGAGGCTGAGGCTGATGCAGGCTGAGGCTGAGGCAGCCTGAGGCTGAGGCCGAGGCTGAAGGCAGACTGAGGCTGAGGCTGAAGCAGGCTGAGGCTGAGGCTGAGGCAGGCTGAGGCTGAGGCAGGCTGAGGCTGAGGCTGAGGCAGGCTGAGGCTGAGGCTGTGACTGTGACTGTGACTGCCGTTGCCACTGCGACTGTCATCGCGAATGCGACTACGACTGCGAGAACAGCAGAATTCTACAACTGGATTCTCATCTGAATCGTAAGGGGAATGCTTCCAGATATGCTCCTACACATCGCTGTTAGGTTGCTTTGCCGGGATAATTTGTTATTGAAGCATTTTCGGGTTCTAAGAACATTTCGTGGTAGGACTATGGGAATGCCGGGACGGTCGGTCCCTGCTCAAAACAGGGTCGGTGGATTTGCCGGACTACCAGATTATCTACCGATCGATGGCCCAAACCCCCTACCCATGTATCTGCCTAGCGACCTCCGTCGATCTCGTTACGTTTTCTATCGGGACAGCCCGCGGGGCATCCATCAGCCAGCGGGGCAGCCAGCGGAGTACTCGAACCTCTGGACCACTTGGCACCCATGAGAACCCTCAATCAACCACTTGGACACCTGCGAGACACCTGAGATACTATTTGGGCGCCATGCGGGCCCTATCGGGACACTATCGGGACACCATCAAAACACCATCGGGACACCATCGGCGCACCATCGAGACACCACCGGGATACCGTCGGGACACCGCGTGGACACCGCCAGACACCATATAGACACCATCTGGACACCATCGGGGCACCATTGGGACACCATCGGGGCATCATCGGAACACCCTCGGGACGACGTCGGAACACCATCGAGACACCATCGGGACACCATGGACACCATCTGGACACTATATGGACACCATAGGGCATCATCACGATACCATCGGAACACGATCGGAACGCCATCGGGGCAGCAGCAGGACACCGTCGGGGCATCATGGGGGCACCATCGTTACACCATCGGATCACCATCGGGACAGCTTCGGGACAACCTCGGGATAGCATTGTGGTCCATCCGTCCACCATCTGTTGATCGATCTCTCTATCGGCCTCGCTTTAGGTCTCGCGATCGATCTCGCCAACTACTCATGCCACTATCGCTCTCACTAGCTAGTTATCGATATCGCCAGTGGTCTCACTATCTATATCACTAACAGTTCCACTATCGATTGCATTATCGATACCATTATCGATCTCGCTAACTGTTTATCGATCTCAATATCGGTAGGGTTATCGATATTGTAATGACCTCCGGCCAGTGCCGCCGATTCGGGGCGCTCCGGATGATGATCATGATCATGACCATGATGATGATGACGATGATGATGATGATGATGATGATAATGATGATGATGATGATGATGATGATGATGATGATCATGATCATGATCATGATCATGATCATGATGATGGTGATGTGATGATGGTGATGGTGATGGTGATGGAGATGGTGATGATCCCGGCCCCCCCCCCTCACCCTCTCTCCTCTCTCCTGTCACCCCCCTCTCTCCTTTCCCCCTCCCTCCCTCCCTCTCTCCTGTCCCCCACCCCTCTCTCCCACCCACCCCCCCACTCTCCCTCCCCCCTCTCTCCTGTCCCACCCCCCCCCTCTCTCCTTTCCCCCCCTCCCCCCTCTCTCCTGTCCCCCCCCCCTCTTCCTGGTCACCCCCCCCTCTACAATTATTCAATAAATGAATACTACTCTCCCTCTTCCCCTGTTACGTGACTGGGAGTGTTCGACCCCCCCCCCCGCGTACGGTTTTTTCCCACAGGATTGTTGTTGGGGTCCCTCGGGGGTTTTGAGAACCGGTCCCCGCGTTTCCTCCCTCCTTCCTCTTCCTCCTTCTCCTTCCTCCTCCTCCCCTTCCTCCCCCCTCCTCCCCCTCCCACACCCATTCTGGCACACCCCTCACACGTTTTGTGGCCCCATAGGGAGCTCCACCGAAGGCCCCAGTGGCTGCGCCCGCATGCGGTTCCACCCCCCATTCTGGCACACCCCTCACACGCTTCGTGGCCCCATAGGGAACTCCACCGAAGGCCCCAGTGGCTGCGCCCGCGTGCGGTTCCACCCCCCATTCTGGCACACCCCTCACACGTTCGTGGCCCCATAGGGAGCTCCACCGAAGGCCCCAGTGGCTGCGCCCGCGTGCGGTTCCACAGTCCATTCTGGCACACCCCTCACACGGTTCGTGGCCCCATAGGGAGCTCCACCGAAGGCCCCAGTGGCTGCGCCCGCATGCGGTTCCACCCCCCATTCTGCCACACCCCTCACACGTTTCGTGGCCCCATAGGGAGCTCCACCGAAGGCCCCAGTGGCTGCGCCCGCATGCGGTTCCACCCCCCATTCTGGCACACCCCTCACACGTTTCGTGGCCCCATAGGGAGCTCCACCGAATGCCCCAGTGGCTGCGCCCGCATGCGGTTCCACCCCCCATTCTGGCACACCCCTCACACGTTTCGTGGCCCCATAGGGAGCTCCACCGAAGGCCCCAGTGGCTGCGCCCGCATGCGGTTCCACCCCCCATTCTGGCACACGCCTCACACGTTTCGTGGCCCCATAGGGAGCTCCACCGAAGGCCCCAGTGGCTGCGCCCGCATGCGGTTCCACCCCCCATTCTGGCATACCCCTCACACGCTTCGTGGCCCCATAGGGAGCAAGGCCCAGTGGGCTGCGCCCGCATGCTGTTCCTCCCCCCATCTCTGGCACACCCTCACACGTTTCGTGCCCCATAGGGAGCTCCACCGAAGGCCCAGGCTTGTCGCCCGCATGGGCCGGTTCCACCGCCCCGTCTGGCACACCCCCCCCGTCTGGCACAACCCTCACCAACGTTCATCCCGAGACCCCACCAACGTTTTCGTGGCCCCAATAGGGAGAGCCACACGAAGGCCCCAGTGTCTGCACCGCATACTGTTCCACCCCCCATTCTGGCACAACACCTCACACGTTTTGTGGCCCCAGAGGCAGCATCCACCGAATGCCCCCGGGGCTGCCCGCCCGCATGGCGGTTCCACCCCCCATTCTGGCACACCCCTCACACGTCTCGTGGCCCCTAGGAACTCCACCGGGCCAGTGGCTGCGCCCGCATGCGGTTCCACCCCCATTCTGGCACATCCCTCACACGTTTCGTGGCCCCATAGGGAGCTCCACCAGGCCCCAGTGGCTGCGCCCGCATGCGGTTCCACCCCCCATTCTGGCACACCCCTCACACGTTTCGTGGCCCCATAGGGAGCTCCACCGAAGGCCCCAGTGGCTGCGCCCGCATGCGGTTCCACCCCCCATTCTGGCACACCCCTCACACGTTTCGTGGCCCCATAGGGAGCTCCACCGAAGGCCCCAGTGGCTGCGCCCGCATGCGGTTCCACCCCCCATTCTGGCACACCCCTCACACGTTTCGTGGCCCCATAGGGAGCTCCACCGAAGCGCCCCAGTGGCTGCGCTCGCATGCGGTTCCACCCCCATTCTGGCACACCCCTCACACGTTTCGTGGCCCCATAGGGAGCTCCACCGAAGGCCCCAGTGGCTGCGCTCGCATGCGGTTCCACCCCCCCATTTCGGCACACCCCTCACTCGTTTCGTGGCCCGGGGGCGCCACCGAGGAATATATCCACAATTGCGGTATTCACAACTACGTATGGTTGGGTCTTTCGTCAGGCTAATTTTACACAGGATTCCCGGGAGTTGGGTTTTCGTTTGCATTTTTTCAAAATGCTGCTCTCGCTGAGGCGCCGGCCTCATTTTCGGGCCCCGCTCGTTCCGAATCGTGCTCCCGCTGCAGCGTTGGCCTCATTTCCGTGCTCCCGCTCGTTTCGAATCGTGCTCCCGCTGCAGCGCTGGCCTCATTTCCGCGCTTCCGCTCGTTTCGACTCGTGCTCCCGCTGCAGCGCTGGCGTCATTTCCCGTGCCACGCCACGGCTTGCAATGCAATGCTAGGTTGATACTACGCTTTGCGGTGCTCTTCTACGCCATGCCGCGCCGTGCTTTACAATGCATCGCGTACCCTTTCGCGACCATTGCCCTGCTCGACATCCGACTGTGCGAGTAGAGAGGGGATCTATGCCATGGTAAGGGATGGGAGGGAGGGGTAGGATGTCAGATATGACGCGAGCGCACCTAGCTTGCCCTCCCCCCCTCTCTCCTGTCCCCCCCCCGCCCCTTTCTCCTGCCCCCCCTTCTCTCTCCTGCCCCCACCTCTCTCTTCTTTCCCCCTCCCCCCCTCTCTCCTGTCCTCCCCCCCCCTCTTTCCTGTCCACCTCTCCCCCTCTTCCCCCCCCTCTCTCTTGTCCCCCCTCGCTCTCTCCTGTCCACGCCTCCCTCCATCTCCCCCCCCCCCTCTCTCCCCTGCCCCCCCCCCCTCCTTCCTGCCACCCACACCTCTCTCCTGTCCCCCCTCCCCTCTCTCCTGTCCCCCCCCTCCCCCCTCTCCTCCTGTCCCCCCCCCCGTCCCCCCCCCTCTCTCCTCCCCCCTCGCTCTCTCCTGTCCACGCCTCCCCCCATCTCCCCCCCCCCTCTCCCCTGCCCCCCCCCCTCTCTCTACTGCCACCCACCTCTCTCCTTTCCCCCCCTCCCCCTCTCTCCTGTCCCCCCCTCCCCCCTCTCTCCTGTCTCCCCCCCTGTCCCCCCCCCTTCTCTCCTGTCCCCCCCCTCTCTCCTGGGAGCTGGCAGGGTGGGGTGAGGTGCCGAACACATAAGTCGTCAGGTAATTACGTCCCCCCCCCCCCCTCCGTCCTTGGCATGGTGGGTGGAGGTGCCGAGCACATAGTTTGTCAGGTAATCACGTTCCCCCCCTCTCTCCCTCCCTCTCAAGCAGAGCTCAAGCTAAACTCACACGCCGGATCGGCGGATCTGGGTCTTACGATCGACCGCGCTGTCTCATTATCGGCCTTTGATCAGCTCATCGATCTCACGATTGATCGCACTATCGCTCTTGCGATCCATCGACTCGTATGAATACCAACATGTCTCACTGTCGGTCTCGCAGTCGATCGCACTCACTATCAATGGATCGCAATATCGACTAGTCTCGCGATCCATCGATCTCACTGTCTACCTATCGATTAATTGGCTGACGCCGCACTGCAGACCCCTTGGGGCGGCAGTAAGAGTAAAAAACGGAGTTTGCGGAACGATTTCTGGGGAATCTTGAAGTTTCAGTTTCTTGGGATTTCGTCGGGGGCGGTTGGCGGATCGCCGCTCTGCTCTTGGGTTTCTCTGGGCTCTCCTGGTAGCACTTTTGAGGCCTCTTGGAAGCTGTTTTGAGGCCTCTAGGAGCCTCTTTGGGACCTCTCGGGGGTCTCGTGGGAGCCTCCAGGGGACCGATTGGCGCCTCCTCAGGTTTTTTCGGGGCTGAGTGCTCGATCTGTTCATTCGGGTTCCCCCTCTGGGCCTCCTCTTGGGGCCGTCCTTGGGCCCTTTTGGGTCGTTTTGGAAGCTTCTGGGGCTGCCTTGGGGCCCTCTGGCCGTTTTGGGCCTTGTGAACGCCCAAGAGGCGAACGTGCTGAAAATCTATGCTTTCCCTCTGGAATGGGACGATTTTTGCTTCTGGAGGGCCTCTGGGGACGCCTCTTGGTGGCTTCTTGGGGTGTCTTGGGGGCCTTTGGGACCGTCTGGAGGCGATCTTGGGCGTCTTGGAGCGATCTTTCGGCGACTCGTAGCCTTCTTGGACCGTCCGAGGGGGCCTTTTGGGGCCCTCTTGGCCCGTTTTGGGGCCCCCTGAGGCTTCAAGGGTGCGGCTGACACCTTTGCCCCCCCCCTCCCCTCCAAACCGGCCGGACCAGGCTCCTGGGGGTTTGGGGAGGGGGAAGCAACTCACACGCCGTGACCCCAAGGGGTCGGCGGATTTCACTTGACAACCATCGGGACAACCATCGGGATACCATTGGGACAGCATCGGGACACCATCTGGACTCCATCGGGACACCATCGCGGCACCATCGGGGCACCATTGGGACAGCATCGAGGCACAATCGGAACATCATTGGGACACCATCTATACACCATCGGGACACCAGCACAACACCACTGGGGCACCATCGCGGCACCATCTGCACAGAAGCACAACGGGGACACCATCGGGACACCTCCGGGACAGCCCCGGGCCACCACTTGCCAACGGGGGGGGCCCGGTCTCGCCCTATAGCATCGGGACACCACTGGGGCACCCCCATGCCACCGTGCGCAGGCGAGGGCCTCTACGGTCCACCTGCATATAGTGAGGATGAGCAGTTGTCCAAGGTTGCCTCAGCATCTCTCCCCGTCGGCCCATCCTTGGCCGCTTTCGCCGTGCACAGGTCGGCCCATCCTTGGCCGCTTTCGCCGTGCACGACAGAGGCTTACCAATCTAGTTTACCAATACGACCACCCTGCGGGTGATAAGGAGGTTTGGGGGGGGAGGGGGGGGCCAGCAATGGGCAACAGTGGTGATTGTTGCCACTATCGATCTTACTCGATCGATGTCACTGTCGGTCTCACTCGATCGATTTCACTGTCGATCTCTCTCTGGATCTCGCTATCGATCCCACTATCGATCTCCATATCGATATCACTCAATATCACAATCGATATCACTATTCATCTCAGTATCGATCTCCCTATCGATCTCACGATCGATCTCACTATCGGTCTCACTATCGATCCCACGATCGATCTAACAATCGATTTCGTCATCGGTCTCACTGTCGTTCTCGCACCAGCGGGACAGCGGGACACCGGCGGGGCACCAGCAGGACACCGGCGGGCCAACGTTTGCCGGAGGGAGAATAATTTGGTCCGGCCGGGACCCAGCCACAAGCGGGACACCGGCGGGCCACCTTGGGCCACCTTTTGCCAGAGGGAGAATCATTTGGTCCGGCCGCGCCTCAGCCACAGGAGACTTTCCCCTCGCCCGTCTACGCATTTTCGCCTCGCCCGCACGCGCGGTACGCACGAACACGAAACCGAGACCGATTTCCCGGTGGGGTGCTCTCCGTTCCATTTCGATCTCCCCCCCAACCTCCGATCAGTATCGCCATCTTCGACATCGTCGTCGTCGTCGTCGTCCATATTCGTCTTTCCATTCTGTCTGTGCTCCCTCTCCTGCCCCGCTGAGCATGGCAAGCAGCCAAGCCTCGTCGTCCACGATCATGCTCGCGCGCCTGAAGTCCTGGAGCGCTAACCACAGGTACGGCCTCTTCGAAGAGGTCGAAGGCGACGGCGGCGGCGGTGGCGCCGGTCGCGAGCTCGCCGCCCGTCTCCTCCTCCTCCTCCTCCTCCTCCTCCTCCTCTTCCTCCTCCTCGTCCTCCTCCTCCTCATCAACCCTGCAGGGGCCCGCTGTAGGCCCGCGCCCGCGCCCCCGAGTCCCGGGGGCCCGCCCCGCCGCCCAAAGGGCGGACTGGGGCGAGCATGGGCTGCGGCCAGGGGAAGGCGCCGGCGGCCGGGGGTGGAGGGTTTCTCCGAAGGGCTTAGCCGACCCGTCCTCCTCCTCCTCCTCCTCCTCCTCCTCCTCCTCCTCTCCTCCTCTCCTCCTCCCTCCTCCTCCTCCTATTCCTCCTCCTCCTCCTCCCTCCTCCTCCTCCTCCTCTTCCTCCTCCTCCTCCTCCTCCTCCTCCTCCTCCACCTCCACCTCCACCTCCTCCACCTCCTCCTCCTCATCATCAGGTCGCCTACGGCCCTGAGGGAAACCGTGCAGCCGGGGAAGGGGGATGGAGCCAAAGAGCTTTGTACGGGTACGTCGCCGCGCGGCAGAGGCGATCCGCGCAAGCGCGTTCGGGGCGGAGTCGGGGCACGGCAGCGCGAAGCGGCCCGCACGTTATAGGGGGGAAGTGGGGAGGGCGGCCAGGACGGAGGGGCAGCAGGCAGCGGCAGCAAGAGCAAGCAGTGGAGGGCCGCTGCGTTATGGAGTTCCGCTTTTTCCTTCCCGCCTTATCCCTGGCATCGCTCGGACGTGTATTTTTTTTCTCGGCGAGGACCCTTGAGGACCATCCTAGACCATCGAGCAACAACAAACCCACGAAACCGAAAGATACACGGGAAATAGACGTCCGAGCGATGGCGAGTATCTCACCCTCCTCCTCCACCTCCTCCCCATCCTTTCCTGCTCCCTCCCCGTTCATCACCCCACGAAGCAGCGCCTGACGAGGAGTTGTGTCCAGTGCGTGGCTCCAGACCACCTCCAAGGGACCGGCCTCCCATCCCAGGTCGTTGCTTGACGGCCCCCGCGTCCGAGAAACTCAGGAGGAAAAGGTACCCACACCGCTACCCTTGCCTCGCTTTCGCCTCTTGGGGCCTCCTGGGAGGCCCTCGTCACCACCGCTGGAGTCTTCTTGATGTTCTGGTCAGGACGCACCCCTGGAGAGATCCGGCGAGTAGCGCTATCGGTATCTCTTTGTTTCCCCAGAAGCTGGTCCCCTGGCGCCCCGAATGGCCACCAGCCTTTCTCTAGGCCTCCCAGATGGGATCTGAGTAGATGGGGTCGGCGGGTCGCGCAGCATCGCCGATGCATCGGCGAAGAGGCTCGATGCGGAGCCCGATTCGCTACACGCCGGCGTCGCCGATGCACCTCCGGCGTCGCCGATGCAACGTCGATGCGTCGACGATGCATCGGAGATGCAACGGTGGTGCATGTCCGATGCGCACGACACTCCGACCCCATCTTCTCGGATCCCATATGGGATGCCTCTACTTCCATGGTGATAGATCATCGGCGAAATAATGTCAGGGCCTTAGTTACTTGGCATCTTCGGGGGGACACTTCCTGTCTGATAAATTGCAGTGTTTCCTGGTACTCCGACGTGGGTTCGTCTCGGATTCGACTTGGATTCGACATAGATTCGACACGGATTCGACAGGGATTCGATACGGGCTCGACGCGCTCGATTTGGATTCGAGATAGATTCGACGCGGCTCGCGGCGCGACGGAACAGACAGGCTCGGATGCATTCCTTGGGAGGTCAAATTCTGACTTTACCCTGAATCAGGCTGAATCCCGCTCAATCAGGCTGAATCCCGTTGAATCTTGCTTAATGTCGCTCAATCCCATTGAATCCGCGGCCTACTCCGGCGCAGCAGCCCCCCAGTGGAGTTCCATTCTCCTCCATCCTTCCGGCGAAGACCTCCCAGCGGCTGCCTCCTAAGGCAGGGCGAAGATGCCACACACGGGCCCCCCCTTCCCCGAGGCTAGACAAGATGTGCACGATGCGCTCCTGCAGCGGAGGGGCCGCACGGCCTCCCCGTCCGCGCCCGCGAAGCGGGGCCGATTCAGCAGCGCCCTGCCCCCCGCGGAGGACCCGACTGCACGCAAGAGCAGCCCTTCGCCGGAGGCACCTCCTGGCGCGGGCTCAGCGGGGGTCCCCCCGATCGCTGAGCGCGATGCGGCAGTGGCTGCCTGCGCGCTTGGATCTGGCCATTTTGCGCCCCCTTGGTCCGCACCTATTATTATTATTATTATTATTATTATTTTTATTATTATTATTGTTATTATTATTACTATTATTATTATTCTCATTAGTAGTAGTAGTAGTAGTAGTAGTAGTAGTAGTAGTAGTAGTAGTAGTAGTAGTAGTAGTAGTAGCAGTAGTAGTAGTAGTAAGAGTAAGAGTAAGAGTAAGAGTAAGAGTAAGAGTAAGAGTCAAGCTAGCCAGCTCGAGCGAGTCAAGCATGGCATGCCCAGTCCCACCCGCCCTCCCACAACATAAGAACAAAGCTGGCACAACTGGGGGCCGAAGTCACACCGGCCAGCCGGTTTGGTACAGCTGATGCGGCCGCGATGGCGGTTGCCGACGGGAACTGGCGAGCGCGTGTTGAATGCCGCGCACGCATTGCCAGACGAGTCGAGAATGGCCCGGTACACCGCAGGAAGCCAGAGGTGGCCGTGTCGAGAACGGCCCGGTAAGCCGGGTCCCATTCCTGCCATGCATTTTGCGACGTGGACGACAGGACGTCCATGCGACGGTGCCAATGACGGCGACGACTCTAGAAGGATTTGAGCATGCGCTCGCGGCGACGCGCGCGCATGTCGCCCGCGTGGTATTTTTTGCACAGGATTCGCGGCCTGGGTGCATGACAGAGCATCGCGAGTGCACCGCGCGATGACGTGAAATCGCTGGATTTGACCGAATTCTTAAGATTCCTATGGTTTTCCTATGATTTCAGCAAGAGAGCCCGGGCAGGAAATTTGTAGAATTTTTGTGAAAAAAGCATTGGTTTTTTTATGTTTTTATGTTGAAATGCTTGCAAACACACGGTGTTCGGTAGGATTCTGACATGAACGCGCGCGTGTGCTCTTTGTGGTATTTTTTGCAATGGATTATCGCCGTGGACGACAGGACGTCCATGTCGAGAGGAAAAAAAAAGAAAAATGTTGATTTTGTATTGTTTTTTACAGGTTAGGATGGGACCACCCGGA
Source organism: Prorocentrum cordatum (assembly GCA_963575745.1). NCBI lineage: Eukaryota > Dinophyceae > Prorocentrales > Prorocentraceae > Prorocentrum > Prorocentrum cordatum. The sequence continues at coordinate 481,409 of CAUYUJ010008969.1, forward strand.
TGGGGCCCCTATCTGCCGGCCTGAGGGGGGAGTAGGAGTATATTCTAATAAGGAATAAGGATAAGAGTAAGAGTAAGAGTCAAGCTAGCCAGCTCGAGCGAGTCAAGCATGGCATGCCCAGTCCCACCCGCCCTCCCACAACATAAGAAGCAAAGCTGGCACAACTGGGGGCCGAAGTCACACCGGCCAGCCGGTTTGGTACAGCTGATGCGGCCGCGATGGCGGTTGCCGACGGGAACTGGCGAGCGCGTGTTGAATGCCGCGCACGCATTGCCAGACGAGTCGAGAATGGCCCGGTACACCGCAGGAAGCCAGAGGTGGCCGGAGGAAGCCCGACGGTCTGACAGGACACCCCAAAGCATTTTTGTGAAAAAGCATTGGGTTTTTGATGTTTTTATGTTGAAATGCTTGCAAACACACGGTGTTCGGTAGGATTCTGACATGAACGCGCGAGTGTGCTCTTTGTGGTTTTTTTTGCACAGGATTCGCGGCCTGGGTGCATGACAGAGCATCGCGAGTGCACCGCGCGATGACGTGAAATCGTTGGATTCGACCGAATTCTTAAGATTCCTATGGGTTTCCTATGATTTCAGCAAGAGAGCTCGGGCGGGAAATTTGTACATTTTTTTTACCTAACAGCGAAGACTGATAGGTTTCTAGTGGGATCAAAAGAGAGCAGCAGATCACTCCACAGGGGGGTCCGGGCAGGTGTTGGGAGTTGCCGGGCGGCAGGTGCCGGGCTCGTTTTTCACCAACAGTCACACACTTCGTGCTCTTCGACTTCCCCGAACTCCATTCCCAGGCCACATTCTCAATACCCGGATGCAACAGTCACACACTTCGTGCTCTTCGAGATCCCAGAACGCCATTCCCGGGCCACATTTAGAATAACCGGATGCAACAGTCACACACTTCGTGCTCTTCGAGATCCCAGAACGCCATTCCCGGGCCACATTTAGAATAACCGGATGCAACAGTCACACACTTCGTGCTCTTCGAGTTCCCAGAACTCCATTCCCGGGCCACATTCTGGAAGGCCGGATGCAACAGTCACACACTTCGTGCTCTTCGAGTTCCCAGAATTCCATTCCCGGGCCACATTTTGGATGCCCGGAGCCAACTGTAGGCCACTTCCTGGTCTTCGAGTTCCCAGAACTACATTCCCGGGCCACATTTTGAATAGCCAGACGCTTCGTAGTCCTTCCGCCACAGCCGTGTTTGGTTCAGGAATTGCTAGTGACACTGCAGTCCACTGCATTCAATCGTGCCACTGCATTCACTCACTGCAGTCCACTCAGTTTCGATTGCAATGGCGTTCCCCTGGCCGTACCCCCATACCCAACGTTCATCCGCAGCCTCTGCTCCGCGAGGCTCGTCCGAAGTGTCGCCGCCTCGCGGTGCTTCTCAGCCTGCGCCGCCTCGCGGTGCTTCTCAGCCTGCGGAGGAAGGTGGACAGACGCCTGGCTCTGGCGCTGTGCAGCCTGCGTCTGTAGCGGTCGCCTCGTTCAATTTCTGGTTCGAGCAGGGCATGATGACTGGTAAGCAGGCGGCCACTCACTGCGCTAACTTCGGAAGGGTGTGCGCCACGATAGTGGAGACCGCTGATGCTGATATTGTCTGTGGCTGCGAGGTCGGTGCGTTCCGTGAAGGCTTTCGCCGAGCAGGGATCAACGTGACAGAAATCCTCAGTAAGCCTTTCGGTGATGGCATTCGCTTCTCGGAGGTCGACAACTACTTGACTCTCTGGGGGTTCCGCGGTGCTTCTCAGCCTGCGGAACTGATTCTGTGCGAAGACAGCAAAGTTTACAGGCCTCCTAGCGGCCGAGAGATTGATGCTGTTATTTCACATTTTGAGGTGAACAAACCAGGCCATGACAAGTTCCACGTGGTGATCGCCAACATGCACATCGTGCGCGGCAAGAAACCGCCGACCATCCAGACTCGAAAGCGGACAGTTCGCCATCTCCGCTTGCACCTGGACTGCATGGCTCAGATTCTCAATGCTTCGGAGCTGCACGTGCCAGTCGTTCTGCTCGTAGTCGGCAACGACAACCTCACTTTCCAGGAGGCGCGGGAGGCTTACCAGCGCCAGCAGAACGACGAGAAGCTCTGGGAGGTCCATGCCACTCCGGCCGACCTCAAAGGCGACCACGTCGCGGTCTGCGGAGCAGTCGCCCGTTTCTGCTCCATTGCCGATGGCGCGTCTTTTACGGATCGTGGCATGCGCAACGATCGTGGCATGCGCAACGACGCACACGATGCGGTGGCGGTCGTGCTCACTCTCCCTGGTGCTTCTCAGCCTGGGGAGAGCAAGAGGAGGAAGATTGTCGTCGAAAACGTCTCCGACGCCGACGTCAGCGTACAGGCGGACGCCGAGTCTTCTGTGCATTGGGATCGGTCGCCGAGTTCTACTCCTCCGCTTTCACCGACTTCACCGGGTGATCCCGACTACGTCGAGGATGTCGATCAGAATCGCGCGAACGACTTGCACAGGGAGCTGAGGCAGCTTTGGGACGAAAGGTACGACGAGGAGTACGATCCGAAAGTCCTCCATCATCTCAGTCTCTTGCTTTTCAAAAAGAGGAAGTCCACGGAGCCAGCGGACAGTGATCCAGCTGGCGCTCCTCAGCCTGGCTCGGAATATGACACGGCCTTTGCGTCTCAGGAGGAGACTGGCCGAGCCATTCTCTCTGTCCTTAAGCTTCGACATGACTTTCTGCGGAGCAAGAACATCGACGACATGCGCTACGTTCTCACGGAGCCTGAGCGCCAGGATTTGGTCAGAGTAGCTCGCGACCAGTACGAGCAGTCGCGGCAGCAGCGTGCGCTTCAGGAACGGGATGTCGAAAAGGGAAAAGCGAGAGGCAAGTCTGCGCCACAAGGGGGCCATGCGGTTCCGCAGGGTCCTAACAAAGGGCAGGCGGTAAGAAAGGTTCTCACGGTGCTTCTCAGCCTGCGGGAAAAGGTGGCCAGGCCAAGGGTGCAGGTCTGGGTAGCGTCGCCAAGTTTGTGAAAGACCAGAAGCGTAAGCGGTGGCATCGCCATTTGCAACGTGTGGCCGGCACCAAACAGATCTGGGAGGTGCTGGCCTTCTCAGGGCGCTTCGACGTTATTTTATTTTTTTTTTTTTTTTTTCCTTTTTTTTATTTGTTTTTGTTATTTTTTTTGATTTTGTTTTTTTTTTTCTATTTGTTTTATTATTTTTTTTTTTTTTTTTTTTGGATTATTTTTTTTTTTTATTTATTTTATTTTTTTTTTTATGTTTTTTTTTTTTTTTTAAGATTATTTTGTTATTTTATTTTTTTTTTTTTTTTTTTTTTCTAATCTTGGTTTTGTTTTTATTTTCTATTGTTTTATTTTTTGGTTGTTTTTTTGGATTTTTTTGTTTTTTGGATTGTGTTTTTTTTTTTTTTTTATATTTTTTTTTTTTATTTTTTTCTCTTTTTTTTTGTGTTTTTTTTTTATTTGTTATTTTTGTATTTTTTATTCTTTTTTTTTTTCATTTTTTTTTTTTCTTTTATTTTTTTCTTTTGTTTTTTTTTTTTTTTTTTGTTTTTTTTTTTGGTTTGTTTTTTTTTTTTTTTGTTTTTTCGTTGATTGGTTAACGCAGGCGTTGCAAGCTGATCACAGTGAGGGCCGTGATGCAGCAGTTCCCGAGGAAGCTCTGCGGCAACAGCGGCGCCGGCTGCGCCACCAGAAGGCCGAGGCCATCGCGCGCTACAACGAGGGGGAGCGGCTTTCCCTCCAGCTGTCTGCCCAGGCTGGCCAGCCAAAGCCGAACTTCACGCGCAGGCAGCTGGACGTGTTGCAGATGTTTGAGAGCGGAGCGCTGCTTCAAATCCGCAACCAAGCGATTCTGGCGTTGGGGCACGGCCGTCTGTTCAGGGCCGATGGCGACTCCCTGGACATCGGCGGCAGCACGGGCGGTGGCTCCAGGAGCATCATCGATTCTTGGCAGCCGCCGGACTGGCGTGACTTCCTCCAAGACGATCAGGACATCTGAGTTTTGCAAGTCCCCCTGCCCGCGGTGCTTCTCAGCCTGCGGTCTGCCGCTCTCCAGCTGCGGTCTCGAGCAGTAGTGTTCGAAAGCATGAGAGTTCCTGCGGTGCTTCTCAGCCTGCAGGTTTCGCAGCTTGCGCTCTGCAGTACAAGTGCTTTTCAGCATGCGACATCCTGCGGTGCTTCTCAGCCTGCAGGGTTCGCAACGTGCGGTTTGCAATGCATTCCTTTTCAGTATGCGAGTTCCTGCAGTGTTTCTCAGGCTGCAGGGCTCCGAGGCTCTTCGCTTCGATGCCAATGTTTTCAGACACCGTAGCTCCGTTCCGTAAACATCTTCCAAGAACCGCTCGCAACCTTTTGCAGCTGGCGGTCTGCAGACGTAGTCTGTCTCAGCATGCGAGCTCCCGCACGCTTCGCCGGCTTTTGCTGCGCGGACAATTTTCTCACACACGTCCGCGCCGTTTGTAGGCGTCAGAAAAACATGTAGACATTCACGAAGGGCTCAGTCTGTATATCGTCACATCATTACATACGCAGTCGTCGAACACATCGGTGTACATTCAGCGCTTTGTCCTTCTACAGCATTCTTTCTGTTGATAACAGTGTTCTGCTGGGTTCGCTTCGTTCTAAAAGCGTTGATAGCAGTGTCTCGTTTGCGGGCAACTCATTCTATATCAACTCACTGATACCGAGTTTCCTTTCACCATAAGTGAATGCATACCAGTGTATGTTGGTTACTACAAAAGTGGGTTCCTACAACCGACTTCATGATCGCTATCATCATCGCAGATTTCACTCATCCTCATCACCACGACTGGTTCACGTTTGCCTGCGGTGCTTCTCAGCCTGCAGTTCCTTTCGTTACACTGTAGTTGAAGCCGTTCATGGCAGTGACTCGTTTAAAGACAACTTTAGTATTGGGGGAAGTGTCGATAGCAGCGTTTCTTTTTACTTATACAAGCGTTGATATCAGTGTCTCGTTTGTGGACAACTCATTATATATCAACTCATTCATACAGAGTTTCTTTTCGCAGCAAGTGAATGCACAGCAGTGTATCTGCATTACTGTCCCCCACTCCATTATCACTATCATCATCAACGATTTCCTACACGCGTGTGCGCGGCGGTCGCCATGAGTGAATAGTTTGCAGAGACTTCTCGCATTGATAGCCATGGGTCACTTCAGAGTGAACTCATTTGTGATCTTCTTTTATTGGAAGTTGATTCGGTTGATGGCAGTGCCTCGTTTAAACTCCACTTTGGTATTGCTAGTAGTGTCAATGCCAGCGTTTCTTTTTAATTGTGCAAGCGTTGATAGCAGTGTCTCGTTTGTGGTTAGTTATAACAGCGTTGACAGCAGTGTCTCGTTTGCGGACACTTCATTGTACATCAACTCGCTGATGCCGGGTTTCCTATCAACACCATCATCATCATCCTTAACCTCCTCGTAGCCATTTTGCTTAGAGCTGTAGCCACATGTTTGCTCGAGTTTCACCTGGCCGTCCAGCCGCGGCGGTGCTCCTCAGCCTGCCTTGTCACAATGCCAGCACGCGGCTAGGCATCGCCCCCGCCACCCCCGGCCCCGTGCGATGGCCCGTGGGAGATTCTGCCGGATCCGCCCGCACCGACTCCTCAGCCAGGTGTCGACGTGGTCTTTGAGCAGGCTCACCTCGGAGACATCCGCCGTGCACCAGGGATGGGCGGCAAGACCGCCTGCCAGTGGCAGCGCGCGCTGCGCGCCGAGTGCATTGTCAACAACTTGTCGTTCAAAGAAGTAACAAACGACCCGTCCTACGACTGGAAGCAACTGCTTCGGTCTGCCGCTCCGGGTTTCGCTGAGCGCATAATCGGGCAGGGCATCGCCCAGGTTCTCTTTCGCATCGTCGAGACAGAGCGCGACCCTAACTACTCCAACACGGATGGCCACGGCAAGCACTTCTTCGAGTTCCGTCGTGCAGACGGTTCAGCCATGCGCCTGCATCTGCATTACCATAAGAACGGCCGACCCGATGAGCCCACCTATGTCGGTCCACCACGCGCCGTTGCTCAGCCTGCCGTGCCTGAGCCTGGCGCTGCTCAGCCTCATGTTCCTCGTGGCGGCGCTGCTCAGACTGCCGTGCCTGACGGTGGCGCTGCTCAGCCTGCCGAGAATGGCGGTGATGCCCCACTGCTCTTCACACAGGAGCACCTGCAAGAGGCAGCCTGCTCGCGCCAGATTGTGGGCCGCGACGAAGCCAGCGCCGCTCTCCAATTGCTGTTGCACTACCACCATGGCGAGACTGCCCCAGGTGCTGTTGACATCACCGATGGCTCAGCATTTGACTGGCTTCGATGGGTGGCACATATCGAAGGTGCGCGCGACGTCATCCGCAATGGCGTCCACAGGGTCTACGCTGTCCGCTGGAATCCGCACTGGGCTCCAGAGGCCGTCTTCTGCTACGGCAACAACACGTACAGCACACTGGTGCCCCGGAAATCGCGCTACACAGGCTCGTGGAGCCACACGCGAATTGTGACTCACCGGAACGCCAATTGGGTGACCGAACCGTTGCTATCTGCGGCCCCTGTGGCAGCTACGCCGTGGCTGGTGTTGCGGGATCAAATAACCTGGGAGTGATCTCTGGCAAACGAGATGTGGTGCTTCTCAGCCTGCACTCAAGTGACACGCAATGCCGTGCCCTGCAATCGCGTGGTGTTTCTCAGCCTGCACTCGCGCGGTGCTTCTCAGCCTGCGCCTCCTCGATGCTAGCCTGAGCCTCAGCCTGCACTCGCGCGGTCGCCGTGCTTCTCAGCCTGCGACCTTCCGCGGTGCTTCTCAGCCTGCAGGTTGTGCCGGCTGTCCGCTTCACACGCCGCTCCTCAGTGCGCTCCTCTTCCGTTTGCGACATGTCTTCGAAGTGTTGGTTGGGAGCCGAGAAGGACAGGGAAAAAAATCAAACTAGCGCGGTCATCATCCCATCATCGTCCTCAATCATCGCATCAACATCATCAATGGTTTCGCCGAGCACTTGTCCGATGTGGCGGCGGCCATACCCACGGCCGACCCCCTGATTCCTTCTCCAAGGCATCCGCCGTATTTGACTGTTACCACTACACCCACTGCAACTACACTTCTCTGTTACCACTACTGCCATCCACCCACTACAACTATACTTCACTTCGCTGTTACCACCACACCCACTTCAACTACACTTCACTCGTTCACTCCCGCCAAATACAACTACTACTTCACTGTTACCACTACTACCATCAGTACTACTTTTACTGATACTACTTCCCGTTTAGTCGTTGTAGTACTCGTACGCCTCTCCTCCTCCTTCTACTCGTTTCGCCAGGAGGAGGAGGAGGAGGAGGAGGAGGGGAGGGGGAGGACTACCAGGAGGAGGAGGAGGAGGGATGAGGAGAGGAGGAGGAGGAGTAGGAGGATGAAGAGGAGAGGAGGAGGATGAGACGAGGAGGGGAGGAGAGGAGAGGAGGAGGAGGGGGAGGGAGAGCACCAGGAGGAGGAGAACGGGACCACCAGGGAGGAGGAGGAGGAGGGAGGAGGAGGAGGAGGAGGAGGAGGAGGAGAGAACACCACGAGGAGGAGGACGAGCAAGACGAGGAGGACGAGAACGAGGGCGACCAGGAAGAACCAGGAAGAGGAGGAGGAGGAGGAGGAGGGGAGGGGGAGGACTACCAGGAGGAGGAGGAGGAGGAGGAGGAAGAGGAGGAGGAGGACGAGGAGGAGGAGGAGGAGGAGGACGAGGAGGAGGAGGGGGGGGAGAGCACCAGGAGGAGGAGAACGAGGACCACCAGGAGGAGGAGGAGGAGGAGGAGGAGGAGGAGGAGAGAGCACCAGGAGGAGGAGGACGAGCAAGACGAGGACGACGAGAACGAGGACGAGCAAGAGGAAGAGGAGGAGGAGGAGGAGGAGGAGGAGCAGGAGAAAGAGGAGGAGGAGGAGGAGGAGGAGGAGCAGGAGAAAGAAGACGAGCAGGAGGAGGACGAGGACGAGCAGGAGGAGGAGGAGGAGGACGAGCAGGGGGGGAGGGCGGCCGGCTGCCCCGGCCGGCTGCCCCGGCCGGCTGCCCCGACCGGCCGCGCTTGCGCCCGGCCGCGGAGCGCGGTCAAGGGAAGGGGGCGGGGGCCGGCGGTCAAGGTTGATCCCCCCCCCTCGCTCGTTCCACTGCCTGCTCGCAGCAGTGGCACCAGCACATGCACAAGAGATTCCTGCATGAACTGTTGTACTTGCATATATGATGGCCTTCGGCCAAAGTCGTGCGCACAAGGGCTCTGAGGAAGGCTCCCTAAGCTCGAGACGCTTTGAATGCTCTGTAGTTTCCTCGTAGCCTCCTTTCCATGCCTTTGTAGTTTCCACGCACTCCTGCGTCGCCGAGTTTCTTCTTGCAGCGTCCTTGTCGTGTCGCGGGGTGCGTTTGCGTCACTTCGGTGTTGCTGCGCCTTGAGACGTGTCTCTGCTGCTTCTTCGTCTCATCGGGGACTCCAGCGTCACCGAATTTGTTCCCGCATTGTGCTTGTCGTTCCAAGTCGTGCGTACGCGCGCAGAATGTTTCTCTGCAGCGTCCTCGTCGCATCAGGATCTCCAGCGTCGCAGAATGCATCCTTGTAGCGCCTCTTCTTCCAGGGCGGCGTGGTCCTGAGTCGCCGCGGACGACTCGCCGCGGACGGTTCCATTCGATTCCACGGGCGATCGTGCGCATGTAGTTTGCCACGCGCCTGCGCGCGCGGAGAGGGCCTGGGCGCCTTGTCGCCTGCGGGCGACCGCGCGGGTTAGTCCCCGCAAAAGCCAAAGAGGGCATTTCCACACGCCGGGTAAAGCCTAAAAGGGCTTTCGTCTGCCTGATCCTTGCCCCCCGCTTTCCTTCTCTTCTTTCATCGAAGTCAGAACCCCCGCCCCCTTATGACGTCCTCCGCTGGCCTGGGTGGTCTACTCAGGTCGCGGAGGGGGATAGGGGGGGGGTCGTTGCCACGGCTGGTGCCTCGTTTTCACGACGGGGAGGGGGGGGTGCACCGTTCCCTCGGATGGGCACATCCCCCCTCCAAGGGCCTCCGAGCCCTCCCTCTCCGTCCTTTTCTTCTCCCTTATCCTTCCCTCCCTCGCGGTTTTCGAAGCCTTTGGCGTCTCCGCCCACCAGAGCGGGGATCTCGACCCCCCAATGGGATTCGTGGAGCGGGGGGGGCCTTGAGAGGCCGAAACATTGTTTGGGGCGGGGCCACACAGCACACACATCACATCCATCGAGTCACGCACACATACAGCAACACGCTTTCTCGACTCCACAGGGGGGGTGCTTCGTGGAGGCATCACTTGTAACTTTGAAATTCTGTAATCATTGCCGTTCTGGTTCGAAGAACTTGGATTGCAGGAGTTCGAGGCAAAAGCGAGCCTTGTCCGCATCCGCTCAACCAGTCTCACCGTGCCGTGCACGGTGCTTCTCAGCCTGTGTCACTGTGCGCTCCACGGTGATCCTCCGGGTGAGCTACCATGGCTGCTGCCGCAGAACAGCCGACGTCTCCACTGGGTTTTCTCACGAAGAGCAGCGCCAAAACCCAAGACTTCCTTGTCCGAGTATACAAGCCCAGGGAGATCAAGTACTCGTACAAGAGCAGGAACAATGGCCAGCTAGTCCATGCAAACCGATTCACATGCATTCTGCTTGGCACAGACTCAGAGCACTATTGTGAGGCCATCCTCAAAGGAACTCCAGCAGAAGTCCAAGCTGCTCTGAAAAAGTTCCCTCCGATGACGGCGTGGAAACTCTCCAGCGTCGGCCTGGACAGTCGGCAGCAGGACGCTTTTGTGCATACGTCTGTTCGTGTCGTGGTCGACCTCAAGCGCACAACCTGCACTCCAGTGCTCAAAAGCTCTCCAGAGGAGACCTCCTTGGCATCGGCGCCGGCTCCAGCGACTACAGTGGCAGACATGATGAACATCAGATCGCAGCGTTGCTTCGATGTCATGGCTGTGGTTCATTCTGTTTCAGAAACCCGCACTCCCGCTGGCCACCCTCCAGTGGCAAGTGTACATCTGGTCGACGGCACACAGACGAGTAACTCCAAGACAGCGGAGGCTGTGATTGCAGTCTGGGGATCCACCAACATAGAGCTTTGTCGCTCTCACAAAGGACAACCGCTGCTGTTTCTCAACGTGGCGGGCAAATTCGACGGCAAACTGGAGCTGAACTTGTCGCAAGATCGCGTGGTGGATTCCGCATGCTCTTGTCCCAGAATGACTCAACTACACGACTTAGCAGCCACTCAAGACTTCGCGATGGACCGGGAGCACCTGACCACCGCTCATGCGGGTACTTGGGATCCAGACCAGGCTTCGCAGATTCTCACCGGAGAAGCACTCCTCTCCTGCTGTGCCTTTTTGGCTATGGCGTCGGATGATCCGAATGCAAACTTGCCACTCTTGTTGCAGGTCAATGGGATGAGGCTTGAGGAACCGGAGCCAGCCGACTCTGTGGTGGAGAACACAGGCGAGCGCGTGTTCTTTACGACTACTGCTCGTGATTTCAGTGGCTCGTGCAAAGTCGGCGTATCACAAGCGGCAGCCTTCGCCTTGACTGGCATTGATAGCATGCAAGAATTCAAAAAAGTTCACGACGAGAAAGCTATCTCCTTCCCTCCACTGAGCAATTGTCGCATCATACGACGCGTGCGCAATGTGGCTGCGACGTGCCAATACAAGCAGTCCGCATCCAGATCCCTGACGCCGACAACGAGGAGGAGGACGCAGCAGGTGACACCAGCGGTGCTCCTCAGCCTCCTGGAGACACCCCTGCTGGTGATGAGCAGGGTGGCGGTGCGGAGTGCGAGGACATGCACGTGTGCACCACCAGCACGAACACGGCCGACGACTACGCCACAGAGGCCCTCGCCTGCAGACCATGCCGTACTACGTCTACAGGATGTACGTCCGGCGAGTCCTGAAGCCGAGCCGGGTCAAAGCTTCTGGACCGCGATTCTTCGCCTTCGACAGCCACTACGTCTTGGCTCCGCGGTGCATGCAGGAGGTCCACTTGACGCGGAGTTCCGCCCCCACCATCGATGGCTTCCAGTGCCCGACCTGGGCACAGGACCCCGAGCAGAACTCGCTCTTCAAGGCCCTCCTCTTCACGCCTTGGGCGTGCGAGTGTCCCCTGTCTTGTGGCTGCGTTACTCAGTGCAGCCATATGCTGAGGAACTGCGACTGCCCCGCCGTGCGCCCATACTCGTTCGAGCGGGCCTGGCGGCTTCGGTGCGCGGAGATCCACGTGTTGGCAGCGCGCGCAGACTCCAGGAGCCGCCTGGCCCGCAAGAGGCTCGTGCTCGCGGACACGACCCTCTTCTCCGAGCTGAAAGAGCCCCGGGCGAACCTCGAGGAGGGCGAGCTGGTGCTCCTCAGCCTAGCGCACTTCGCATGGTCCCAGCTGGCGCGGCGCATGCCAGCGGAGGCGGCACGGCGCATCCTCGCCTTCAGTGACCACCACTGCCGGTGGCACGAGGAACAGTGCACCCTGGCGGAGTTCTGCGCGCACGTGGCGCGAGACGTGCTGGCGCACGTGGACCTCGCGGCGGAGGCGCGGGTTAAGCCTCGGCCAGCAACGACTGCACACCCCGAGGCGGATGAAGACTCCGCGAGCGATGCCGAAGGGCTCAAGGGGCGAGTCCCGCTGGAGCTCGTTGACGTGGGTGGAGGCGGCGGCAGCGACGTAGAGGAGGACGTGGAGGACGCCGAGATTACCGAGATCTCCCGGTTTCCGCTGCGGGACCACGTCAGAGCAACCGAGCTGGCCCTACAGCAAGACCAACTGCAGCGCTTGGACCAGAAGGGCCGCCTCAGCTACGCCGATAAGCAGTTGAAGAACCTCGACCGAGCGTACAGCGGCATGCTGCAGCCCAGCTTTGCACTGCCAGCCAGCAGCGGCGCGCGGGAACATCAGGGCACGCGGCTGGACGAGACCTTCTCTGACATGCTCGCCCTACAGCGGCAAAGCATTGCGCTCCAAAAGAAGCAATCGAGCCCGGATGGAGAGATCTTGCCCGATGCTGCGGACGACTGGCTCCCCAGCGGTGCTCCTCAGCCTGCTGCCGAGGACGCCCAACCAGAACTCGTTCCGCAGATCTTGGCCATGCAGGGCCCGGCGGCTGTTGCGTGGAAGCTCGTCACTGATGCCCACTGCACGGAGGAGCAGATTGACGCGGTGGCGTTGTTTGCGTTGTCTCTGCAGAAACGCTTTGACGGCAGACAGACAAGACAACGCATCTCCTCCCCGTGGCGTCCGCGACAGGCAACCACAGAGCGATCTGGCTCGGTGGAGGCGGTGTCGGCAAGACGCGCACCCTCTCCACAGTGGTGGAGCCGATGGCCATCACTTACTTCGGCGAGCAGGGGTACCTCGGCAAGGCGCAGTCCAACCACGCCGCACACAACCTTGGCCCGCGCGGCAGGACCATGCATTCCTCCAATGGCCTGCTCATGTCGGATTCCATGCAGACAGCCAGGCTGCGCTTGACGCCACAGACGCAGAAAAAGCTTGATCGCCTCACAGGCACACTCGGCGTCGACGTGATCGATGAGCTGGGTGCTGTGCCGGGGCCTTTGCTGCATGCAGATGCACTGCGCACGACCTACGGCAGGGCGTTGCGCTACAACCTGGACCCCACGAAGTACATGCGCCCGCAGGAGGCGTGGGGACGCATGCCTGTGAAGATCTTGTGCGGAGACTTCTACCAGTTGCCGCCAGTCCCCGCCACCGCTTCCCTGCTGGCGCCTCACGCGGGCCAATCCTACGAACACCAACAGGGTAGGAAGTTGCTCGCCGACATCGAGTACGTCATCGATTTCGTGCAGATGCAGCGCTTTACAGACCCATTGCAACTCGAGGTTCTCCACGCCATGAGAACTCCAGGCGGAAAAATGATCTCTGACGAGAGCTGGCAGGCGATCGTCAAAACAGAGGTCGTTAGCTCTAGCGGTGCTGCTCAGCCTGCTGCCAGCAGCAGCGAAGCCGCTCAGCCACCTCAGTGGGACCCTCGGTTGCGTGCAGCACGAGGCTGGTACGAGTCGGCCTATGAGTGGCGCATCGTCTCTTACGCCTTGCATGCACAGGCCAAGCTTGATGCGCACGATGCTGGCCAGCTGCTCTTTTACGTCCCAGCAATCGACAGACCAGCTGCGCGCCTCGCGAAGCCTGATTTCGACGAGATGCGCGCGGAGCCCAACATCGGCGCTACCGCAAAAATGCCGGGGCTGCTGCCGCTCTTCGTTGGCATGGAGGTCATCCTGACAGAATCCGTCTTGCCGCCGAAGTAAGTCCGTGGCGCGCCAGGCAAAGTGGTAGGCATAGAGCTGCACGCTCTGGAGCCTCCGGTGGAGGGCCGCCCGTCCATTGTCTCGGACGGTGTGGTCGTACTCTACTACATGCCAAAGGCCGTCTATGTCAAGATCGATGACAGCGATAAGCTTTTCTTGAAGGCCGCGCCGGTGACAGCTGGCAGTGCTTCTCAGCCTGCCGGCCCCGACCTGCGCGGAGTGCTCGCGATCACCCCGCAGGCGCGCCCCTGGAAGTTCAAAGCGAAGACAGGTGGCACGGCCATCGCGGTGTCCAGGACGCAGTTGACCGTGCTGCCCAAAAAGCAGGGGACTCTGCATGGCGTCCAGGGCAAGACGACGGACCCAGGCTTCATCGCGCACTGGACGTTTCCGCCAGGACTCAAGAAGGAGTCCATTTGGCTTGCCTACTACGTCAGCCTGTCGCGCCCCAGAAGCTTCAACCAACTCTTGAGCCACGGCTTGCCTGACCGGAGCATCATTGAATCCGGCCCCCCGGAACAGATCGCCAAGGCCTTCGCCGAGCTCTTCACGGACAAGATTGCCGCGACGAAGATCGCTTGCGCGAAGGCCCGACAGCAACGGGGATGGCCTGCGCGAGCTTGAGGAGCCATGAGATGCAGGTTGCGTTGTGGCGGTGCTGTTCAGTCTGTCCGTCTGCATTCGCGTGGTGCTTCTCAGCCTGCATGCGCGT
>CAUYUJ010008970.1:0-15000 GCA_963575745.1 Prorocentrum cordatum
GAGGAGGAGGAGGAGGAGGAGGAGGAGGGAGAAGGGGGAGGGGGAGGAATAGGATGAGGAGTGGTATGACGAAGGGAAGGGCAAGGGAGGGTGGGCGTCGAACGGGAAGGGAAGGGAGGAGAAGGGATGGAAGGGCAGCGGGGTGAGGACCTTCTGGATTTTCTTTTCGAGCTTGAACACGCGAACAAGCGAGAGGAGCTTGAGGAACTGCGGGAAGTTCAGCTCGGTCTGGCTCGAATGGTGGAACCTGTTGGCGGCGCCCACACGGGGGGTAGGGGGAGGGGGGAAGGCTTCTTAGAAGGAGGCTGCTCCTCAGAAGGTGCTGGCCTTACACTTGCAGACAAGGCCCGCGCCTTCTAAGAAGCACGGGTGCTTCTAAGAAGCCTTCCCCCCCCCCCCTACAGTAGGGGCCACAAGAAACCTTCCGCAAGAAACCCAACCCTGAATCCCCAGGACGTCCATCGTTTCCGTGGCGTGGGAACGTCGCGCTTGTCATCGCAAAACCATCGGAACCCAAGGAGGAGGAGGAGGAGGAGGAGGAGGAGGTGGAGCGTGGCCGAACCTGGCGGCGCTCGGCGTTGCCGACGGGCGGGGCGTGCTCCGCATGCCCGCCACGCGGTACGCGAGCTTGTCGCTCTCGGTGAGGGGGCTGGTGCGCCCCTGGCCGGCACGCGCGCAGCAGGCGTGGCCGGCCGATCTTCCACCACGTCCACCGCCGTGGGCAGGGCGGGGCCAGGAGGGGAGCGTGGGGAGCTCCTCCTCCTCCTCCTCCTCCTCCACCTCCTCCTCCTCCTCCTCCTCCTCCTCCTCCTTCCCCCGCTCCTGCCTATCGTAGCGGTGGTGGAAAATCGGCCCATCAAGGTCATTGCGGAAAAAATGGGCACGAGGCCCAGCAACAAATCCCTGAGATCCAGGCGGTACAGTCGTGGCACACCGGGCGATTTCGCCTGGCGTCGGGCCCCAGGTCCCTCACATATATGGACCCACCTCGAGAAATGCCGCAGGAGGGATGGGCTCCAGGGCCCGGGTGGTGATGTGTCGCGAGATGGCATTGTCTTCGCAACGTCGTTCGCCTGGCGTTGGGCCCCAGGTCCCTCACATATATGGACCCACCTCGAAAAATGCCGCAGAGGGATGGGCTCCAGGGCCCCCGGGTGGTGATGTTTCGCGAGGTTGCATTGTGTTCGCAACGTCGGATCCCAGGGAATGTGGTCCCAAACCGACAGCGGCCGCGGTGGGGCAGGCGACTCTCTGCCGCAAGTGGGCAGAGCCACGGCGGCTCAGGCAGCGAGTCCTCTTCAGCACGAGCAAGGGCTGCTGTCAATCTTCGTCCCCATCTTTTCCGTAGCTGTCTCGGTCGTACCGTCCTGAGCCTCCTCCATCCAGCTCTCAGGCCAGGACTCGGGACTGCGGTGGCCGCTCGGAGCGGGCTGGGGCACCCCTGGAACGCTCCCGGCGAGGAGAAGCGGGTGGAGAGCATCCCGGGGCTGAAAAAGCCCTGGAACTTCTGAAAACACCAGAATAGGGCGACGAGATCTATGCATATCCACTGCTCCTGGCCAGGCCAATCCTGGGCCCAGGAGCGGTGTATACGCCCTCCTGGCCTGGACAGGGAGGCATATGCACAGCTCCTGGGCCCAGGATGGGCCTGGCCAGGAGCAGTGGATATGCATAGATCTCGTCGCCCTACAGAAGCATCCCACCTCGAGGTTCCCATCGGGCCCCGCGATCCGAGGCCGCGGGCAGAAGCTCGCACGTCGCGGAGCAGCACCACGGGAGCCCCGGACCCCACCCTTGCTGCTGCAGCTGCCGAGCCGGGTCGATCGGTGAGGGCCCCGGCGCCCCAAGACCGGGCGGGAACGCACGGCGTGAAAAAAGTGCAGCTCCCGGGTGTCGGGGCTCTATATACCCAGAGATCCAACGTATTGAAAAAATCAAGACGGAGGTTTTTCTAAATTTTCGGCCTCTGGCGGCCCTCGCCGGGCCCCGGGACTGTCAAAAAACGACTCGGGATGAAAAACCGGTCCTGGGGAATGGGTCGAGACTTCTGGGGACCCCGTCCTGGAAAAATCACGACATCGGATCTCTGGGTAGCAAAATCCAAGCCACAGGCCTTGGCGGCGCTCCCAAGGGGTGGGGGGAGGGGGGAGGGCTTCTTAGAAGGAGGCTGCTTCTCAGAAGGCGCCGGCCTTACGTCTACAGACGAGGCCCGCGCCTTCTGAGGAGCAGGGGGTGCCTCTAAGAGGCCCCCCTCCCCCCACCCCCCCCTGCGCGTGGACGAAGGTCGGTCTAGCCCAGCGCCCAGACGGCGCACTGGCAGAAGAAGCGTGCGCACGCATGACTGCGGAGGAAGAGAGGAGGAAGGGACGAGCAGGACGGAGGGAGAACCAAAAACGCCACACTCGAGGCCGACGTTCTGGGAGAAGCTCACAAACGCAGGGGTCACACTGCTGTTTGGGTCTTCCCCTGCGCCGTGCCGGCTCTGCAATCCATTTCGGTCGTGCCGCCCATTCCCAGAGATCCGGCGTCGCGATGTCTTCGAGACGCGGGCCCCCGGCCTCTCGACCACTTCCGCGGGGCCGGCTTTTCCATCCCCAGTCGTATCTGGAAGGCCCCGAGGCCCAGTCGTGCCCCGAGTTTTGGGAGGGCCCCGAGGCCCCGGTTTTTCTCATCCCGAGTCGTAGCTGGAGAGGCCGAAGAACTCCGTCTCGATTTTTTCGGGGCGCCGGATGTCTGGGGCCGTGCCGACCTGAGCCTCCTCCATCATCTTCATCAGCGTCGGCCGATTCTCGGGCGCAGTGGCGACGCCAGGCAGCAGCTCCCCGATGAGGGCGACGAGCTCCTTGCTCTCGAGCGCGCCGCTGTTGTCGGAGTCGAACTGCCGGAACCGCCTCGCGAGGTCGCGGACGGCCTCGGAGGACGAAAGAGCGCACGAGCGAACGACGAACGAAGGAAAACGACGGGTCGGGCGCAGAAGCTCCCCCCGACGGTTCCCCGGCGGCCCCCCCAGGTGCCCCAGAGACCCCCGGAGGAGGAGGAGGAGGAGGAGGAGGAGGAGGAGGAGGAGGAGGAGGAGGAGGAGGAGGATGCGGAGTGAGGAGCAGGAGGAGGAGGAGCAGGGCAGGAGCAGGGAAAAGGAGGAGGAAGCATAAGAGGAGGAGGAAGCATAAGAGGAGGAGGAGGAGGAGGAGGAGGAGGAGGAGGCCACCCAGAGGTCCCCCCGAGGCTCCCTCGGAGACCGCCTGGAAAGGCCCTCCACCTCCCCCGGGCCCTCTGCCTCCCACGCCTCCCGACCAGCAGGGGGCGCACGGAGACGCACCGGCAGTGCTGCACGCTCTCCCGGGAGGCGGACGTCCGACCCAAACACATAGTATACGCATCTCGCAGTACAGTCGGGGCGTTGACCTAAGGAGCCCTCAATGGGGAACGAGGCCTCTTTTTTCCTCCTCCTCCTCCTCCTCCTCCTCCTCCTCCTCCTCCTCCTCCTCCTCCTCCTCCTCCTTCGGTTCCCCATCGAGAGCACGAGGAGAACCTGAGGCAAGCTGCGAGACACTTCTGAGGAACGCGGAGCCCCTCCCCCACGAAAAGGGTTCCTTCTTCAGCGACCCGACGGTCTATTGCTTCCCGAGCGGTGTGGCCAGAAAGCGCCCGCCACGACGCATGTAGTATAAGACTTCTCGGTGCGCGCGTCGCCCCCGCGGGGGCGACGCGCATACAGCATAAGTAGGCTGGGGTGACGCCGACAGCAGGCGGCTGATGTCGTGACTGTCTGTGAACTACGCGGTGGCACAATCATGAACTTCCGGGGCTCCGCGCGGACTCTTCGTGCCTCGGCCCTGGACCCCCCCCCCATCCCTGCCGCGCTGGACCCCCCCCTGGCAGCGCCAGCGGCGCCGCTCCTGGCTCGCTCTCTGCGCCAGGGACCGGGGCCCGGCGCAGAACCAAGAAACCAGCGCGGAGCTCCGGAAGCTGATGTTGATGCCAGCTGCTGTCCCCTGGAGGAGGAGGAGGAGGAGGAGGAGGAGGAGGAGGAGGAGGAGGAGGAGCTACGGAGATCACTCGATCGGCCATCCGCTGGTCGGAGGGTGAGGAAGGCGGCGGGTCAGGGCCCTCCCGTCGCGGAGGAGACCACGACGGGACGCTCTCCACAGCTTTCGGCTCCCAGGGGCCCCCGCTGGGCCCCGGGGCCGTCCAGAAGCCACGCGGGATGAGAAGCTGGCCCTGGGCAAAGGGGGGTCCAGGCCTCCACGGGTCCAGCCTGTGAGAAGGATCGCCTCGCGATGTCGCTGACGGCCCCGGAGGAGGAGAGCACGGCATCGGCATCAGCGCGCGGGCCTCGTTTCTCGACGTCGGCGCGGTTCGCAAGGTCGAGAGAGCGAGGGACACCCAAAGTTGGGGCCCCTTCGGGGCCCCAAATCTGGCCGAAGCCAGCGCCTTCCCCCGAAACACCGACCAGGGCATCCTATATGTGATGCCAATACAGTGGAGGCCAGTCCACAACAAACCTTCCACAAGAAACCCAACCCTGAGACCCCAGGACGTCCATCGATGTGTGGTGTGAGCACGTCACGCCTTCCATCGCAAAACCATCGAAACCCAAGAAACTCTGGGCACCCTGGAGGCAAGCAGGGTGTTTCTTGGCATGGGCCCCCGCCGTAAACTCTCGGAGGTCCGCGCGGACTTCTCCGATCGGTGCTGACTCCCTTTTTCCCTGCCGCGCGGAAAGCGCGCCGGGGGGCGGCGCACCGAAGTCGCCACGGGGGCGCCTCCGGCGCCGAGCCAAGAAATCCGCCCGGACCTCCAAAAGCCAGTCCTCACTCCGAGTTTCATGATAAGCGTCGGGGGGGCGCCACCCCCGCCGACAGCCCCACGTCGACCCCCGTCGCGGGCAGCCACCGCGCGCCAAAGGCGCTCCGACCCCCGTCGCAGCGCGACGACGAGGCGAGGTTGACCCCCGTCGGGGGAGTACCCCCCCACGCTTATTGAGAAGCCCAGAGTATGCATGTGTTTGTTTACCCGGAGCCTGCTCGGAGAAGCCGCTGTTGTTCTGTCGGAACAGCTGCTGCTCCTTCTCCAAGATGCGCGCCTCCCTCTGGAAGCCTTTAAAGTCTAGCGCGCCCATTGCTCGGACTCTGTTGATGTCGTCGACGGTATTTGACACGAGCCCCAGGCTAACAAAGGCCTTCCAAGAGTCGGTGATGCCGAGCCTGAAGTTGTCATGATCGAGGTGATCGTCGAAGGTCGCCCGCATCAGCTGAGCTTGACCTAACTGGTATAGCCTGATGAGCTTTCTGAACTCCATCTGGCTCAGCAGCCCGGAGCAGTCCAGGTCGACCTTGCTCACGAGGTACAGGAGCAGATCGGACCTCGGCCGCCGAACGGTGGCCAGACTCCATCCGACCCGTCGCCGTGGTTCGACACTCCGGCCGGCCAGGCCGCCACGCGGGCCCCCGACTCTGGCCGCGCGGATGCGCGCGCCCCGCGCCCCGC
This sequence comes from Prorocentrum cordatum, assembly GCA_963575745.1. Lineage (NCBI taxonomy): Eukaryota > Dinophyceae > Prorocentrales > Prorocentraceae > Prorocentrum > Prorocentrum cordatum. The sequence continues at coordinate 5,491 of CAUYUJ010008970.1, forward strand.
GGCGCGCGGCTGTCTGAGGTGCGCCAGCGGCCCGCGGAGAAAGCGAGGGCTCTGCGCCCCAGGCGGCGAAGCGCCCGAGGCGGCCCAGGTGCGCGCGGCCCTCGTGCCACCGTCAGGGGCAGCAGGGAGGAGGCGAAGGAGCTCTTCCGGCCAGGGGCGAGCCTCCGGGCACGGCGGGGCCCGCCGCCCGGGCTTCGAGGAGCAGCCGCAAGCCAGAGCCCCTCCTGAACCCAACGTGGTCCTTGGCTCCGCGTCCTGGCTGCATCTGGGTCCGTGCGCGGCAGTGCGCACGGATGCACGACTCCACGTGGTTTTTGGCCCACCCCGTGGCACGAGGGAGCGTGGAACGGGAACGGCGTTTCACCCTGACTGGGGGCGTCCGGGAGGGGGGCATCCAAGAGGGGGGTCGCGCAAATCATGGCTGGCGGCACGTGCGCGGCCCAGGTGGGGGCCCTGGGAAGAGCTGACATAAAAAAGAGGGCCGTGAGATCTGGGGAGATTTCATGGCCCAGACCGTGCCGGAGGAGGAGGAGGAGGAGGAGGAGGAGGAGGAGGAGGAGGAATCCCCCCCCCAAGTCATCACCACGGCCCCGAGAGGTGCCGAGGAGGCCCCAGGAGGCCCCCAAGAGTCCCCAAGGATGTCCCCAAGAGGCTTCCAAGAGATCCCCAAGAGGCCCCAAGAGGCACCCAAGAGGCCTCGGTGAGAATACCTGAATTATTGATGTAACGAAGGTGTTGGTCACATTATGGCCTTTGGGGGGGGATTATAATGTACTAATGCCCCTCCTTTGAGCGATCTCCTCCTAGATGGCCCAACGATGGCCCCCGATGCTCCCAAGGGCGCCCCAAGACGGCCCCGAGAGGTGCCGAGGCCCCAAGAGGCCCCAAGAGGTCCCGAAGATGCCCCCAAGAGGCTCCCAGGAGACCCCCAAGAGGCCCCAAAAGGCTCCCCAGAGGCACATATGACGCTATGACGCCACAAGAGGCACCCGGGAATTCCAAGCGACCCCCAAGACACCACAAGAGGACTCCACGAAGCTCTCCGACGAAATCCGAAGAGACTCCGAGAGGCATCCGAGAGGCTTCTGGCCTTTCTGTTCGCCCTCCTCCTCCTCCTCCTCCTCCTCCTCCTCCTCCTCCTCCTCCTCCTCCTCCACCTCCTCCTCCTCCACACCTTCCTCCTCCTCCATATCTTCCGCCTCCTCCTCCGTAGCCATCTTGGCTCATGTCTGTCCGTAGCCCCCCCCCCTGGTCCTGGACCCTGTCCCCCGGCGAACCCTGCGACCCCAGCCCTGTGGGGCAGGGCAGCGGGCGTGAGGGATTTGGGGGGACTGGGCTCGTGGCTCGGCTCGCACCACGATGGGAGGAGGAGGAGGAGGAGGAGGAGGAGGAGGAGGAGGAGGAGGAGGAGGAGGAGGAGGAGGAGGATGATGGGAGGGGAGAGGAGGAGGAGAGGAGGAGGGGGAGGAGGAGGAGGATGAGGAGGGGGAGGAGGAGGAGGAGGAGGAGGGAGGAGGAGGAGGAGGAGGAGGAGGAGGAGGAGGAGCCTGGCTCGTGGCTCGGCTCGCACGATGGTTTCGGGGGGCCGCCCCGCGCGGTGGCGGCCCGCCCGCTCGCTGGAGGCCGAGCTGCTCGCTCGCTGCGGCGGCTCCGCGGGCGGCCCGCCGCCGAGCGCCGCAGGCCTTGCGAGGCTAACCGACGGCGTGCGCGGGCTAACCTGGGTGCTGCGCCGCCTGGCTTGCAGGAGGTGAAGGAGGAGGAGGAGGAGGAGGAGGAGGAGGAGGAGGAGGAGGAGAAGGAGGGAGGAGGACGTAGGGGGAGGAGGGGAGGAGGAGGAGGAGGAGGAGGGGGGGTGGAGGAGGAGGAGGAGGAGGAGGAGGAGGAGGTAGGAGGAGGAGGGGGGGAGGAGGAGGAGGAGGAGGAGGAGGAGGAGGAGGGAGGAGGAGGGGAAAAGGAAAAGGAGGGGAAGCAGAATGAGGATGGAGGTGAAAGAGGAGGAGGGAGGAGAGGAGGAAGGAGACGAGGAGGAGGAGGAGGGAGGAGGGGGGGAGGAGGAGGAGGGGAGGAGGTAGGAGGAGGAGAAAAAGAAGGAGCCAGGGGGAGGAGGAGGAGGAGGAGAAGGAAGAGGGAGGAGCAAGGAGGGAGCAGGAAAGCAGAAAGAGGAGAGCAGAAAGAAAGAGGAGGGGAGGAGGAGGAGGAGGGGAGGTGTGTGCAAGGAGGAGGAGGAGAGGTGGGGAGGGAGGTGGAGGAGGAGGAGGAGGGAGGAGGAGATGGAGGGGAGGAGGAGGAGGTACGAGGAGGAGGAGGAGGATGCGGTAGGAGGAGGAGGAAGGCAGGAGGAGGTGGAGGAGGGGAGGAGGGAGAGGAGGAGGAGGAGAGGACGAGGAGGAAGGTGGGAAGGCGAGGAGGAGGAGAGGAGGCAGGAGGTGGAGGGGAAAAGGAAGGAGGAGGCAGGTGGAGGCGGAGGAGGAGGAGGAGGGGGGGGGGAGGAGGAGAGGAGGAGGAGGAGGAGGAGGAGGAGGAGGAGGAGGAGGAGGAGGAGGAGCAGGAGGAGCAAGCGCAAGAAGAGGAGGAGGAGGAGAGGAGGAGGAGGAGGAGGAGGAGGAGGAGGGAACGACGTCGAGGAGGAGGAGGAGGAGGAGGAGGACGACGAGGAGGAGGAGGTGGACGAGGAGAGGGGAGGAGGAGGAGGAGGAGGAGTGGGGAGGAGGAGGAGGAGGAGGAGGACGAGAAGGAGGAGGCGGAGAGGAGGAGGAGGAGGAGGAGGAGGAGGAGGAGGAGGAGGGGAGAGGAGGGGAGAGGAGGAGGAGCAGGAGGAGGAGGAGGAGACGGAGGAGGAGGAGGAGGAGGAGGAGGAGGAGCCTGGCTGGTGGCGCGACCGCGAGCGGGCCGCCCGCCCAGCACTGCAGCTGGCGGCCCTCGGCGAGCGCGCGCCGGGACGTTCGCAGCGCCGCCGCAGCGTCGCGCGGCACGCGTCCCGCCCCAAGGCTTTTCGCACAGGCCGCCGGCGAGGAGCTCCGATGGGCTGCCGCAGGGCCCCTCCTGGAAGCTGCCCTCGGCCTCGAGCCCTGCAGCGAGGATGCCGTGGGGAACGTGACGGGTCTCCAGGCGCCCGTCGACGTCCTCCCCGACGGCCCCGCCCCTGGCCACCCCGCGGCCGCGCAGGGTCGGCCCACAGGGATGCGGGAGGCAGCCCCGCCCTGCGTGCCTGCCGCGGGGGCCCAGCGCACAGGGCTGCGGGAGGCGGCCCCGCCCTTCGTGCCTGCCTCGAAGGCTCAGCTGCGAGCGGCGGAGGGGGCGGAGGACAAGGCGCGATGCGGCCGCTGCTCGTGCGGTGCCGTGGTCTACGCATTCTCTTCGCTGGGCCGTCCACTGCGGGACGCGCGGTGGGGCGATGCGCCGCGGGCCGCTCGCCTCGCCCGACGGCCGCGGCAGCTGTGCAGACGGACAACCACGGGTTCATGTTTTCGAGCGTCGCCGTACGCGACGACGCTGCCGCGGAGGACATGCCCGCGCCGTGCACGCCGTGGCCGAGGGCCCAGACGCGGCCCCAGGACCTCTCCCCCGGGAAGGAGGTGAAGGAGCCGAAGCCTGCCAGTGGCCCTTCCTGGCTGGCAGCGGGCGGGCCTGACATTGCTGCGAGCCTGGCCCAGGGCATGGCTGCAATTGCCGCGCGCTGCCCGCCACCGTCCAGCAGCCCCGACGAGGAGCGCTGCCTCGCGTCACTCCGCAGCCAGTGGACTCGCACCCTCATCGATCTCCTCGTGGAGCGCAGTGCGGCGGTCGACCCAGCCGACGGCTGCGAGCAGGACCGCTACGACGAGCTCGAGGAAGACATCCAGAAGGCGCAGCTCGTTATCTAGGAGATCGGCAGCGGCGTGTTGCCCCAGAAGATCCAGCTGTACACCCCGTAGCCCCTCGGCGGGCCGGCCATGCGCGCCCGAGGTGCTGGGGCTTCTTGTCGGGTCTCTGCCCGAGCCTGCTTGCGTCGCCGTGCACGCCTGCAGTCGCGCCTGGCTAAAACTCCTCCTCCTCCTTCTCCTCCTCCTCCTCCTCCTCCTCCTCCTGCTCCTCCTCCTCCTCCTCCTCCTCCTCCTGCTCCTCCTCCTCCTCCTCCTCCTCCACATCATCATCATCATCCTCTTCCTCCTCCTCCTCCTCCTCCATCATTCCTTTTCCTTATACATAGCTCCTCCCTGTCGCACCCAGAGGATGGTCGAAAGGGCGGGCGGGGCGTTTCGCCTGAGAGTTCCTCACAACTTATGACCCTGAAGCTTCGAAGCTGGCAACAGCTTCAAAGATGGAGGGCGGGTCGCGTCCCAAATGTGGTTCTCGCCTTAGCGCCGCGCACATTCGTTTGAAATCTTTGCAAGAGGTTCACGGCTTCAGGGCGGATCGTTTTCAAAATGTGGCTCTCGCCTCAGCGCCGCGCGCGTTCGCTTGTTTTTTAATGCACGAGCTTCACAGATTGAGGGCAGTTTCTTTTTGAATGTGGCTCTCGCCTTAGGGCCGCGCACATTCGTTTTAAACACTTGCAAGAGTTTCACGGATTCCCATGGCCAACGTGCCAGAAATGGTGCTTTGAACGGACTCAGGACTGTGAGGGCGCAACGGCGCAACGGTTACGTTGCTTCGCAATGTTGAAGGCCCAGGAAAGGTGTTCCGGTACGATTCCCGATCGTCAAGACGCAACAAATCATGTTGATTCGTGGCGTTGGAGTCACGAGAATGGTGCTCTGGCACGCTTCAAGGTCTTCAAACAATTCTCCCAACAGGGCAGGTCCCTCCGTGGAATTGCACCCTTTGCAGGGGCCAGTGCAGAGGGAGCTCGGAGGGTTTATTCCAACATCGTTGATGAGTCTTGGGTTTCCACTGGTCCTCCTCCTCCTCCTCCTCCTCCTCCTCCTCCTCCTCCTCCTCCTCCTCCTCCTACCTCCTCCTCCTCCTCATGGCACCTGGCACCTGCTGGCATCTGCCTCCTGACGCTGCCCGCTCTTCCTCCTCCTCCTCCTCTCCTCATCCAGCTGTTCCTCCTCCTTCTCTCCTCCCTCCTCCTCCTCCTCCTCCTCCCTCTGTCCCCCCCCTCCTGCTCCTCATCCTCCTCCTCCTCCTCCTGCTCCTCCGATTCCTCCTCCGATTCCTCCTCCATCCTCCCCCTTCTTGGGGTAGGATGTCTTACCCAGCCCTTTATTACAGTGCATGCTCCTCCACATCCTTGATCAGGGCAACTCGGCTGGGCATCGTTTCTGGATGGCTGGTGGAGTCACGCGAAGCGTCTAGAATTATCGTGAGACCTCCGGGCACCCAACGAGGAACAAGGACACTCACCAAAAATCCAAAGGGAATCCGAAGGAGCAGGAGCATGAACTCAAGGAGGACGAGAAGGAAACAGAGAGAGAGAGAGACGAAAAGGAGAAGCACGTCGGCCCGCGTGAACATAAGCAACCATGATTGTGATCCCTGTCGAGACATGGATTCTCCCAGGGGTGCCCTGCAGGGAAGCCAACGAACGGACCAGCATCCCACCCCAGCGAGAAATTCTTCACCAACGACCAGCTGCACAAAAAACGTGTTAAACATAGTACAGGTATCAACACGACTGCGACTACTAAACAACAGAAGCATACATACACCGATAGATAAAACAAGTCTGTACACACATGTATACACAACTTCAAACATATGTAGATTCGCACACGCATACCTATAACGATTACGTCTAGCACCTAGCTAATGGAAGTAAAATTCGCATACAACATACAGTCATCATCACCAGCAACAAACAACAGCAACACCAACAACAACAACAACAACAACAACAAAAGTCGCAACAACAACAACAACAAAAGCAGCAGCAACAACAACGACAAAAACCACAACCACAACAACAACAACAACAACAACAACAACAACAACAATCATTTTACCCGAACGCGTGGTGTTCTCCCCAGTGCCAGGGTTTTCATACGACACCAGGCAATACCCCCACTTCGTGGGGGGGCATTACAAGCTCTACCAAATATCCAAACGACTCTTCGCGACCACCCAAACCCAGCTTCCCGCCCTATGACGTTGGGACACTTCACTTCGTGGCGTGCGGACGACCGTGGCTACTACACTGGCGTGGGGTACACACCCACAGAACTTGGTCACTTATTCGGGGCGCGCATGTGCCCAGCATGGTGCAATTGTGCCATACAATACTTAATACAGAGAGACGAATGTGTCCCGCATGGTATTATTTGACAGGGATGATGGCCCTGGCAGGTGCGCAACCGTTGTCGCAGAAGTTCGAAAAAGTTGCTCGCAAAAGCCCGTTTGACAGAAATGTTGAAAAAGAGTTGGGTTTCCTACGAATCCGCAAGAGCGCGCGGGATGAGATTTTGACATTTTTTTGTTGAAAAAACCATTGGTTTTTTGATGTTTTTATGTTAAAATCGCTCCGAACACTAAGCTTTTGGAAGGATTTCGTCTTGCGCGCGCGAATGTCCACTTTACCTTATTTTTTGCAAGGGATTCTTGAAATTTGATTACATTTGAACAAGAAATTTCATTTTATAGTGTTTTTTGCAAGGGAAAGCGGGGGGAACAAAACAACCGGATCTGGACCCCATCGTTTTACCTGAGGCTTCCCTGAGGCTTCCTCACGAAAATGATGAAAATGTAGCTGCGGCCTAGGCGCGGCGGGGGGGGCGTGCACCAGGGGGCCCAACAATAATTATTCTTTAGAATTAATAATGTTCAACAACAATCAGTTTAAGACTGATCGATCTTACCTGTACGCGTGCCAGTCAACACGTATGCCCCACCAAACCCTCGGCACCCGCCCCCCTTGGGGGTCTGTCTTCCTTAGCTGCCACGCGTATTTGGCGCAGCCCCCAAAGCAGGGAAAGAGAGGCCAGATGGAAGGAATGGACAAGGATGGAAGGAGAAAGATAGATCACGAGAGAGACTAGCAGAAGGGGGATAGGTACAGAAAACACCACGTCGCAGAACCAGACGGGCAGATCGGGCGGGTAGACCCTAGCAGGCGGGTCGGCAAGGCGGGCCCAGGCGGCCAGGTCGAGCAGGCGGGTTGCTGAAGCGTGAGCCCTGCATGACTCGCGAGAGAAAGCAGCGAGCGATAGCGCGATTCCCAAGTAAATCGCGATACAGGCCAGAGCGAGAGCATAATTCCTGAGTGTCGAGGGCGCGGCGTCTGCATAAATTGCAAGGAAGTCCCACACGAGAGCGCGATGTCTGCATAAGTTGTGAGGAAGTCCTGCGCGAGAGCGCGAGTTTGGAATACATGGTGAGGAAATATTCAGGTGGAGCCAACAACGCATTCTGAGCCCCAAGACTTTCCCTTGTAAAAAACCCAGTGCCAGCCCCGGGGGGAACACGTTAAAAGAACAACACAATGGGCACCAGGGCGGGGGGGGGATCAACACCATTGTTCTTTAGGAATACGAACTCAACAACAATAATCGTTTTAGGACTGTTCGCGTTTCGGCGCTCACGTGTCATTCAACATGTGTACTCAAACCCTCCATGCCCGCCCTCTTCGTCTTTGATCGTGCCCCTTTGGGGGTCACATCTTCCTTCTCTGCCACGCGTAATTGGCGCAGCCCTTGAACACAGGAAGAACAGAAATGATGGAACAGGGAAGGAGCGAGGAGGACGGGAGTGGAGGCAGGGAGGGGGGAGCGAAGGGGGCAGGCGGGAGGGAGAAGATGGAGGACGAGAGGGATCAGCAGGAGGGGATGGCAAGGAAGTCTCCGGCGAGAGCGGGGTTCAAGAGCAGATCATGAGGACGCCCCGAGCGAGAGCGGGATGCCAGAGCGCCAGAAGCGCGATTCTTGAATTGTGAGGACGTCTCAGGCGAGAGCGCGACTCCTCGATAACTGCAGGAAGCTCCGAGCTGGAGCGCGATTCTTCAATAGACTGTGAAGGAGAATTGGGCCGATGCCGTGAATGCGATGTTTGTAAGCCGGGGGCCAGAGGCACAGTCCGAGGCCCAAGGCTTTCCCTCGTCAAAAAACAAGTGCGGGCCCTGGGGGGAGCAATTCCATTGAAAAGCACAAGGTGTACCAGAGGCGGGGATCCGCAGTAGTTATCCTCTTCTTCTCTAGAGATGACAACTCAGCAACCACAAAAAGAAAACCCAAATGACACAGATTAGGAAGCCAATTGAGAGCCAACGGGAAATCAAGATTCACCCTTCCTGCCCCCCGCTCGCCCCCCTCCTCCTCCGCCTCCTCCTCCTCGTCCGTCCCTTTCCTGGGGGGCGCACAGGGGATCTTGGTTAACGGGCCTCTGCGCGACATAGTCATCGTTTTCGCCCTGGCCCTGGTGGTTTTCGCCCTGGCCCTGGTGCTGGAAGCGTTCTGATCTCGCTGATCGGGTAGGGGGAGAGGGTTTACTAACTGCTTTCCCAGGGTGATGCATAGCGAGTCCCTGAAAGATCAACCCCAGGACCGCATTCAAGCCTGACTGGCTTCGAACCCAGCCACTGACTTCGGACCCAGCTAGCTTCTGACCCAGCCGTCGTCATCGTCGTCGTCTGGTTGCCCAGCCGGCCGGTGGAGGACCTGAGCGAAAGCCCCACGGCGAGGAGTGCCTTGTCGATCTGGGCGACTTCTATCTCGCCGTGACCCTCGAGGTCGACCTGCTCGAACGCATCGCTGATCTGCTGCAGCTCGGCGCTGAAAAACCACTCGCGCGCGCGGCACTCCGTCAGCACCTGCCATACGTGACTGGTGTCGAGGTTGGCCTTCTCGCTGGGGATGCCGACGGCCTCGGCCGCCTCCCACGTGGCGTCAGGATCGGGCTCGTAGCCCATCTGGGTGAATACGCGCAGCAACTGCCCGAAGCATATCACCCCGTCCGCTTCAGAGTCAACTTTGTTGAAGGCATCTGTAAGCTTCCTCATCTCGATTGCGCGGCATTTCCTCATGAAGAGCAAGAATTCGAACTCGCTCAATTCCCCACTCCCGTCAGTGTCGACCTCTTGCATTATCCTGTCCCGCTCGTCGGCGTCAAGCCGGTAGTCCAAGTACCCGAGCAGCACCGTCACCTCTCGCTTGTCCATTTCGCCAGAGCCGTCGAGGTCCAGCTTCTTGAAGAGGTCGGCGAGGTCCTGGAACTCCTGGCGCGAGAAGCCCTCCCGCATGAGAAGGATGTCGAAGGCCTTCCTGAACTCGGTCAGGCCTCAGCTGCTGTAGCACGCTTCGCTCTTGGCTTCACCAAGACGTGCCGCAGCCACGGACCAGGCGAGGGGGAGGGGGAGGGGGAGGAGAAGGAGGAGGAGGAGGAGGAGAAGGAGGAGGAGGAGGAGGGAAAGGAGGGGGAGGGGGAGGAGGAGGAGGAGGAGGAGGAGGAGGAGGAGGAGGAGGAGGAGGAGGAGGAGGAGGAGGAGGAGGAGGAGGAGGAGGAGGAGGAGGAGGAGGAGGAGGAGGGGAGGGGGGGGCGGGGGAGGAGGGAGCAGCCACGCTCAGACTTCCCAGGCCGGCGGCCGCAGGCGGAGCGGGC
>CAUYUJ010008970.1:20000-36998 GCA_963575745.1 Prorocentrum cordatum
TCCGTATCATCATCGCCATCATATTCTCCTCCTCCTCATCATCCCTCCCTCCTCCTCATCATCATCATCATCATTCATCATCGTCATAGTCGTCGTCGTCGTTCGTCGTCATCATCATCATCATCATCATCATCAGCATCATCATCAACATCATCATCATCATCACCACCACCACCACCACCACCATCATCATCATCATCATCATCATCATCATCATCATCATTATCCTCCTCCTCCTTCCTCCTGTCCCTTGTCCTCCACCTCCTCATTATCCGCCCGTTCCTCCTCCTCCTCCTCCTCCTTCTCCTCCTGTTCCTCCTTCTCTTCCTCCTCTTCCTACTCCTACTCCGACTCCTACTCCTACTCCTACTCATACTCCTCGTCGTCATTCTCATCATCCTCATCATCATCGTCATCACCACCACCACCATCCTCTTCCGCCTCCTCAATCAGCAGCATCAGCATCATCGACATCATCATCATCATCATCATCATCATCATCATCATCATCATCATCATCATCATCATCATCATCATCATCATCATCATCATCATCATCAGCGTCATCATCATCATCATCATCATCAGCATCATCATCATCAGCAGCATCAGCATCAGCATCAGCATCAGCATCATCATCATCAGCAGCATCATCATCATCATCATCATCATCATCATCATCACCGTCATATTCATCATCGCCGTCATCATTGTGACCAGCCGAAGCGCCATGCAGCAATGGGTGGCGCCAACGATCGGCCTGGGCTGGAACGACGGCTTTTCCACTTGGAGGATCGCTGGAGCTCCACATGCCTTGAGCCACAGTGGGCACGGTGCTTTGCCATGAATGCGTGCTCTCCGTGGCCATGCTGATGCTCTCCTCCTCCTCTTCCTCCTCCTCCCCCCAGGGTGTCCGTAGCCATGTTGGCTCAAGATGTTTGCACGAGAGGGCTTCCGCGCCCTCGTGCCTGAACGGAATAGCTCGGTTCCCCGAGCCAGACTTTCAGCGATTTCAGGATATCCCGATCCCGTCGCAAGTTGCGCGACGGTACCAGCCCCTCAGCCTACTGTTCAGTGCCTGCCATGGCGCCGCAGCAGCCTCGCACGAACTACACGATGTGCTCGACCCCCTCCTGCCGTGCTGGCAAGCAGTGGGATTGGAATTGGCGCATCCTCAAGAATGGCGGAGCGTGCTCGGTGTGTGGACAGGCGCAGCAGCTCTACTCTCCGAAGAAGAAGAAGGACAAGTCCAAGGGAGGGTCGCCGAAGGGGCCTGGGCCAGCTGTGCCTGCCGCTTTATCGCCTGCGATCTTCAGCCCTTGGGGTAAGGCGAAGCTCATCACCCAGCTTGAGGCCCTTGTGCAGCAAGATGCATCGGTTACGGCTTCAGTTCTCGCCATCAAGCAGGCAGTTGAGACGCCAGCGTTGCCAAAGTTGCGGTCGCCCTTGGAGCAGCTCCAGTCAACGGAGGCCAAGGCGAAGCAGGCGGCTACCAACGCTCACAAGCTCCTCTCGGAGATTGGCAACTTGGAGAAGCGCCTCCAGCAGGCGCGACACGACTACGACCAGGCCATGGAGGAGCTCGTGGACGCCGAGGAGGCCCATGAGGCTGCGGTCCTGGCCTACAACCAGTTTCGCTCTCCGACGGCTCCTGAGGTCAAGCACGCTGCGTCTGCGCCTGACTTCTTGGCGTCGTTCGAGGAGAAGCTCAAGAGCATTGCGATTGACGAGTACGAAGATGGAGAAGCAAAGGACAAGCTGCAGACGGCCCTCACGGCCACGGACGAGGCCAAGAACCAGGCCGCGGCGGTCATCCACGCCGTCCAGACGGCCCTCGAGGGGCCCAAGCTGGCTGCAGCCCAGGCGCCCCTCAAGCGACGTCGCGTGGAGGAGGTGGCGTCAGGCCCAGAGGCGGCGGCGCCAGGCGGTGCTGAGGGCCCCCCGCCCGCAGCTCCGAAGGCTGAAGGCGGCGGCGCGGCGGGCTCCGCAACCGGCGCCGAGGGGGCCCAGGCGGCGGCCGCGGCCTCCGCCCCAGCCGCCAAGCCTGATGCAGACGCCAAGGCCCGAGCCTCCAAGGTCCAGGCTGCACGCGAACGTCTCGAGAAGTCAGCAGCGAAGGCGAGCCCAGCCGAGAGGTCCCCTGCTGATGTGGGGGTGGCAGCTGCCCCTTCTGGCCCTGGCGGCAGCGGCGACGGTGGTCCTCCACCTCGTGCAAAGGCCCCTCCCCCTAAGAGACGGCAGCACCACACTGGATGGCGTGGATATCGACCCCTTCGAGGACATGCACTTCAGCGATGACGATTGCTTTGGCTTGGAGCTGGAGCAATCTCTTTCTTCTGCGCCCAGCTCTATGCAGGGCGCGCTTGCAGGCAGCCCCCATCTGGCCCGCTCTTCGGGGATGGGAACAGGAGCGAGCTGCGTGGCACCTTCAGCGACATCGGAGTTGGCGGCCTCTACTTCGGTGTCAGGCAGCCCCTAAGCCCGCTCTACGGGGATGGGGACACGAGCGAACTATGTCGCATCGTCAGCTCCGTTGATGTTGGCTCCGTCTACTTCGGGAGCAGGCAGCCTCCATCTGGCCCGCTCTTCGGGGATGGAGACACGAACGAGCTGCGTGGCATCTTCTGCCTCGTCGAGGTGGGCTCCGTCTACTTCGATTGCAGGCAGCCTCCATCTGGCCCGCTCTTCGGGGATGGAGACACGAGCGAGCTGTGTGGTATCTTCTGCTCCGTCGAGGTTGGCTCCGTCTACTTCGATTGCAGGCAGCCCCCATCTGGCCCGCTCTTCGGGGATGGAGACACGAGCGAGCTGTGTGGCATCTTCTGCTCCGTCGAGGTTGGCTCCGTCTACTTCGATTGCAGGCAGTCTCCATCTGGCCCGCTCTTCGGGGATGGAGACACGAGCGAGCTGTGTGGCGTCAACAGCTCCACGGTCGTCGCCTCCGTCTACTTCGGCGAAGAAGAAGGCTCCACCTCATAGTGCTGATGCGTCGCTCTTCTTTGCGAATGTCACGGAGTGGGGGCCCCGCATCCACAAGTTCGTAGTTGAGAATAAGAATAAGTATGGCATGATGGCCTTTGCGGAGACTCACGTCACCGAGGCGAAGCTTATCCAGCATCGTGCCAGCCTGGACGTTGACGGTTGGAAATTATCGGCCTGTGCTGCTGTTGGCACTGGTCGGTCTGCTGAGGGCACGAGTGGAGGAGAGTGGATTTTGGCACGGTCCCATCTTGCCACCACATCCTTCGATCGGCAGAGGGCCCTCATGACCAAAGAGCGCCTGAAGGATCCCTGCCGAGGCTGGGTGCCAACTGTTTGGCATCTACGCGCAGGCAACCTCATTGTGATCTCTGCCTATGTCTTGCCCAAGCACGGGTTTGGAGGCCTTAATCTTGACAGGCGGGCTTCCCTGCGAGCCTTTTTGGCTTCAGTATCTGACCCGTGGATCATAGTTGCGGATTGGAATCTCACCCCGAAGGTTCTTGAGGGCAAATCGTTCCTCAAGGATGTGGGAGGCACCATCGCCCTCCCAGATGCCAAGGTCACCTGTGACGAGGGCGCGGGGTCGCTCATAGACTATGTGGTGGCGTCAGTGTCGGTGGCTGACTTGGTCTCTGCCAAGGGCGTCCTCACCGTCCCTTGGAAGGTCCACTGCGGCCTCCATGTAGAGATCCAGGGCACTTCGACGGCATGGCGGCACCGCGCCCTGGCCCCGCCGCGGCCGCTTCCTGCGTTGGATCGGCCACCGACGGCCCCAGACCCTCAGAGCAAAAGCTACCAGCGCAAGCAAGCAGCGCTCCAGAGGCGCAAGGAGGCCCTGCCTGCAGGTCATCAGGATGCGTTTCAAGCGCTCCATCAGCCTCCAGATCCTCCGGCCTCGATTGGCGATGTCTTTGCAGTCAGCTTGGATCGATGGCACTCCAACTTGCCCTCTGGAGTGGATGGAGGCAGCTTGCCGAAGTACATCTTCACGGCGGAGATGCGCATGATCAGCGAGTCTCCTATTGTCGCTTGGGCCCTCGAGGGGAACGACCAGCTCTCCCAGGACTATGGCAAGTGGGTCCACCAGAAAGCTCACGGCCCATGAGCGTGTGCCCTTCGCTGGCAGGGCTCGGGGGTTTGCAGCCACTTGGAAGAAGTCGGTCTCGTCGCCTGGTCGAGGCCATTGGAAATATGATGGGGCTGAACATTGGTCGGTTACGGATACCCTCTGCAGGAGGGCCTTGGCCATCTTCCTCCACGATAAGGATGAGGAGCAGATGTGCAGTGCATTGGCCAGTGCTGCTGGTCGAGTTCAGCATCTACGCCAGCATCACTTGGATCAGCGACCTGATCTACAAGAAAGGGCCAAGACGGCTCTTGATCACATTAATCTGCTCCATGAAGGCGTCCACAGACTCACAAGCGACCAGATCGTTGAGGGCTTGTCGCAGGTCGCGGTGACAGTCGAGGCGGCTGCAGCACGTGAGGTGGCGAGGGGCATCGGCGAGGCTCGCAAGGCCTACGCCGACTGGGTCCGTCGCACGTGGCGCACCTCCCCTGGCGCCCTTCACCGACATGTTCGTGATCCTGTTGCGCCTCGGCCTGAGGATGCTACGGTGGAGACCACTGCCAGCTCCATTGCTGCCAATGCGGTGGCCGACCCCACCACGATCATGGCCAACAAGTCGGCTAAGTGGGGTAAGATATGGAGCGACGCAGTGGACACCCCAGCGAGCATTATTCAAGCGCTGGGCGCCATCCGGCAGAAAGCAGATGAGGAGGACATCCATCCGTTGCAGAGTGAGCAGCTCCAGGCTGCCATACGAGTCACTGGCAATGAGAAGGCTCGTGGAGTTGACGGGCTGGGTGCTGGCGACTTGGGCCGCCTGCCGCCCCTGGCCATCGATGAGCTCAGGGATCTACTGCAGCGCTGTGAGGCTGCCCAGGCATGGCCTTTGCAGTTGGCGGCCACCCCCTCTGCCCTTGCCCCGAAGCCGTCGGGAAAGGGCGACCGTGTGCTGGGCATGGCACCGCTACCTGCCAAGCTGTGGTCGCGGGCCCGCCAGACCTTCACGTCGCAATGGTGCCCCAAGCGTGCTGCGTTCTGGGACACAGAAGCACGAGGCTCGTCAGCCTTGCGCGCTGCCCTCCTAAGGGCGACGCTGGACGAGGCGGCCCAGGAGCAGCAGATCAGCTTCCTGGTCCTCCCCCTGGACATCGAGAAGTTCTACGACAGCGTCTCGCTGGTGGGCCTCCTCCAGATCGGCCTGGACTTCGGCTTCAGCCCGACGGTCATGGGCCTCGAGGTGCAGGTCTACACCCACCCGCGCTATCTGCGTGAGCGCGGCTGGCTCAGCGAGGCGATCTTCCCGACGCGCAGCATTGTGGCTGGCCCGTCTCATGGGGCCCCCTTCTCCAAGCTGGCTCTCTTCCCCATCCTGGAGAGGGTGCACCAGGAGGCCCCACCAGCGTCCCTGTGGACGTTTATTGATGATACGGTGGGACGATGCGAAGGCCCTGTGGAAGCTGTGCTACCTGCTATGGGTATTGTGGGCACGCCCTTGGTTCGAGGGTTGCAGCAGAATCGCTCGGTGGTCTCATCCAAGTCTGTGATCCTCGGCTCGTCGGCTTCCCTGGCCAAGAAGTCGGCAAAGAGGTTGCGTGCGAGGGGAGTTCCAGTGAAGCCAGTCTTGCAGGGTGTCGACCTCGGCGTCGACGTTGCGGCTGGCAGACGCAGAGTTTGCGCCAAGGCCATCTCGCGGCGCGTCAAGGCGCAGCGACGAGCTGGGCGCATCAAAAGGCGCAGGCGCACGGCGGCACTTGGCCGTGAGGCCCGCTGCTTGTGGGCGACTGGCGCGTGCCCGCAGTCCACATATGGGCACCGAGTCCATGGCACCTCGCCGTCGGCCCTGCTGGCGCTGCGGCGCCAGGCTGCTGCTGCCGTCACTGGTGGCCAAGGCGGGCGCTGCTTGACCAGCACGCTGGCGGCCTCCTTCGGCTTGAAGGACCCTGCGGTGGAGATCCGTCGGCAGCTGGTTCTGGAATGGCTCAGTTTCTGGCAGGCCCACCCTCAGCTACACCGACGTCTCAGACTCGTGTGGCCGTCGATTCGGGGACGTCTTGCGAAGGCTGAGAAGCGGCGCTGGAACATCGTCAGAGGCCCCATCTCGGCGGCCATTGCTACATTGATGGGTGTGGGGTGGGACCCGAAGACTGCAACGGTCTGGACCCGCCCCACTCTGGCTGGAGTTGATGAGTGGCACATCCCTTCGAGCGGCGACGAGGCGTTTGAGCACTTCGGCACCACCACGGAGCTGATCGACGACCTCATCAGTGACATCCGCTCGGCGCTCTGGTCAGAGGCCAGTAAGCATGACAATGGCGAGGGCCTTGCTGGTGGCGGCGACTTCTTCCACATCATGAGGGAGCTCAAGCGTCACCAGGCCCGTAGCCAGTATGATGAACACGGATTGAATTTGTCAGTCGTGGCTGGAGGGCAGTGGACTCGAACACGGAGGCACCTTTGCGGGTACAAGCTGGAGCCGACCACTGGCCCGCGGTGCAAGAAGCATCCTGAGACACTTTTTCACAGGATATGGTCTTGTGAGTGCAACTGCGACCACGACGACTACGAGAAGACTGCCTCGCTGCTCCCTGCGGCGACCGCGCAGCATGAGAGCCAGCCCACTTTCTGGCTCCGTGGTGTGCCCACTGTCTGCATGACCACGCCTCGGTTCGACGAGGCGCTGCTGGCCAAGCTCGAGCTTAGGCTGCCAGGCGCCTTTGAGGAATGTGAGGAAGGGGGGTGGACGGTGGTGTACGGGGACGGGTCGGGAGGGAAGCACTCGGACGATCCCCGTCGTCGGCGCTGTGGTGCCGCGATCGTGGCCCTCGCTCCCGATGAGCAGGGTGATTTTCAGGAGCGTGCTGGCATTGCGGTTCCTCTCCTCGGGCTGAAACAGTCTGTCCCGAGGGCTGAGTTGCTTGCGTTTTGTCTCATGCTCGAGTACGTTCCAGGTAATGTTGAATTCGTCACCGACCATAAGAATATAGCCAGGTCTTGGAAGTTCATCCTTGAGAATCCCAGGGCCTCGCGTCTCCAGGAGGACCTTTTGGGAGCGTGCTCGGAAGTCTTGGAGATCCAGGCCTGGCCAGCTCACGGTTCGGTGGACCCCATCTCACACTGATGAGAAAGCGAGTTTTAACAGTGAGCAAGACATGCTCACGGCCATGGGTAACATGGCTGCGGATATCTGGGCGGGGAGGGCGGCGGAGTTGGCGTGGGAGAGGGGGGTGGTGGGGGACCTTCCTCGGACCGATGCGGTCGACTCTGCTGCTGCGATGGGAGGCGTGCCCGTCGCGCGCTCCAGGATGCTGCCGCCGCCGACAAATCGTCGAAGGCGGAGAGAGATGCGGTGCCCATCAAAGCGGTCCCGAAGTCCAGAGTAGCTCGAGCTGTCGCTGCCTCCGCCCACCGCCTCCACCTGAGAGGCTCGGTGTGGGTTTGCGAGGTGTGTCTCCAGACTGTGCCCAAGTCGAGGCTCCTGGAGTTGAGCTCGAGCCCCTGTAATCCTCCCCCTCCTCCTCCTCCTGAGGCTCCTCCCCCTCCCAGGGCTCAGAGGATCACTCAGGGAATCGGTTTGAATTTGCAGGGAGTTGAGGTCCACCCGTCGCACTCGCTCGGTCGAGCGGACCAAGTCTTCCTGACCTTTTGTCACACCTGTGGGGCCTACGCTACTGTGGACCCCCGCCATCTTATTGCTGAATGCCGTCCGAGTCGGAAAGGCTCGGAAAACTTGGCCCGTTTGGGCAAGGGACTCTACCCTCGTCGCGATGGGCCCACTAAAGCTGTCAAGATGGCGATGCAGGCTCGTGAAGAGTTCGACGCCCGTCAGAGGCGTCCGAGTGTGAGCGGAGCTGGATCGTCAAACGATCCTGGCCCTGCTCCCACTGTTCTTCAGGATGCACCCGCGGGTCCAAGCCCCTAATCCCCGAAGGTGCCGTCCTCCCTTGAAGCTACTGCCCCAACAATCTCCCTGCGAGTTGGGGCGATGTGGCCCGCAGCACTGCTGCTCCGATGGAATCCCAGCTTGAATCCTCCCCCCAGGGTGAGGCCCGGCACCTGTTTTCATGCTGGCTGCTGAGTTCCCAGACCCCCGACGTCATGATTTTTTCATGACGCGACGCCCAGAGGTCCAGACCCATTCCCCGGGACCGGTTTTTCGTCCTGAGTCGTTTTTTGACGGTCCCGAGGCCCGGTGAGGGCCCTCAGAGGCCGAAAATAGCGAAAAACCTCCCGTCGTGATTTTTTCACGACTCGAAGAGGTCTGGGTTTCAGGGGCTCTGCGAAACGGAGAGGCGGCCAGCTGCCGCCACACTTCCGGGGCCGAGCGGCACCCCAACGCTTCCCAGCCCGTCCCCGGCCGCGCAGAGCGGTGGACCCTGCGCGTGCGGTCGGCCCCGGGCTCCGCTGGAGGCGAAGCTGTGCACGACCTCCTCCGGCAATGCGGGGCCCGAGCTCGGCCCAGGAACGTCGGCCGCGTTTCCAGGGCACGGTTCGTGCGCACGGAGGAGACAGATCGCGCCAGCTCGAGCTTGCAGGTGCGGCTGGCGAACTGCGCCTGATGATCGTAGATACAATAAACCAGGACACATGCGACGCCCCAGAAAGCACTCAGCGAGGACGCAGCTGATGTGTGCCGCCGCGCCACGGGCGTTTCTCTTGGGCTCGTGGAGGCTCTTGCGTCGCGCCAGCAGACGTACATCGCACCGGCAGGAGTTCTCTTGAGACTCGCTGGCCCTCCTTACCCTGCACCTGCAGAGACAGAACGTGGGGACGCGGTGGCCTCAGGAGTGGCGGCGTCACCACTGAGTTTGTCCCATGTCACTCACAGAATGGCGTGTGCGTTGTTCCGTTAGAACAACAAGCGCAACGATGTAAGACAAACTGTTGCCAGTTGGATTTGTCTTTCACTACACGTATGAACAACTAGCCCTATGGAGAGTTGTACATGTAATCAAGGACCGCTGGGTGAGGTGATGGACGTCTCAGGTGCCAGACAGAAATTGATGCATTATCTGTAGAATCCTTCCACCCATCGTCATCATCATCTGCATCAGCATCATCATCATCATCATCATCAACATCATCATCATCCATCGTCGTCGTCATCATATCACCACCATCATCATCGTCATCGTCGTCATCGTAATCGTGATCATCCTCCTCACCACCACCACGACCAGCACCATCATCATCCTCATCATCATCATCCTAATCAGCGTCATCGTCGTCGTCACCATCATCTTCGTCATCTTCATCATCATCGTCATCAGCATCATCATCATGATCACCATCATCATCGTCATAATCATCTTCATTATCATCCTCATCCTCATTATCCTCCTTGTCCTCATCCTTGTCCTCCTCATCATCATTACCATCATCCTTATCGCCATCGTCATCATCAACAGCAGCATCACCATCATCAACAGCATCTCATAATCGTCATCGTCATCGTTGTCATCATCGTCATCGTCATCGTCATCATCATCCTCGTCATCATCATCGTCATCATCATCAGCATCATGTTCATCATCAGCAGCAGCAGCATCATGATCATCAGCATCATCTTCTTCATCATCATTAGCATGGCCAGCGCCACCATAGTTCATCCTGGCTCAGGATGCCACGTACTATAACAGGCCTACCAAGTCAAGGTGACATACAATCACTCGAGCGCGTTTAAAACGAGTTGGGTGGACAAACATTTATGGCAAGAGGGGCTATGCAATCGTTTAGCGCGATGGTCTCCGCAGTGGAACATGGCACTGAAATCCCGAATCACGACCTTCATAATGCGTCTGGCAAGCTATGCCGACGACGACACTTAATAACGCCAGCATCGATCGCCCACACCGCTCGGGTATGTTTCATATTCGTAAAACCTTCGAACGCCGTGAGCAATCCCGCGCCGGCGAGACGGGCACGTCCGCAATCCAACGATGCTGAAGGCCAGCTCCCAAAGAACACCACCGCACTGGCATCCGAAGAACACTGCGGGCAGCCTCTCTCCGTGCGCCGCCAGGCAGCTATCAAAGAAACAGACGCGTCCCTCCTGGTAAGCTTAGTACGCCAGGCCCAAAAAGCCTCACTACTCCAAATATCTGGCGTATCGCGGAAACCCTGAACTCCCCAAAAAGGCGACGCATTGGGGGGCGCATCTTTTACTTCCGGCGCCTTCCGCCGAGTTTCCTGCGGCGGCGGAGCCACCCTCGTTTTACTTCCGCCGCCTTCTGCCGCCTTCCACCGAGGAAGCGATGGCAACTCTTTGGATCCTCCAAGGCAAAGCGGCCCTTTCTGCAGTGACAGGAAGCTGCCAATGCGTGCGGCCACTGCCTCAAAAAACCATGGGAGTAGTTCTCGTCATCCTGCCGGGCCGTCGCACGAGCTTTCGCATGGCCCTTGAAACGTGCCCAGAGGAGGACGACACCGATCTCCCCAATCGCACCAGTGGCCCGTGCCGGCATGCACTACACCATCTGTTCTGCGTCGTCTTTCGCTCAGCGCCTGCGCCGTCTCCGCGAGGGCTCTTCCCCAGAAGCAGCACGCAGCTCGGAGAAGGCGACTGCCGCTGGAAGACCAGAACCATCGCCCTCTACAGGCGTGTTCGAATACAGACAAGAGACATGATGGAGCCTCGGTTCTTAGCAATGCTCAGCTAACCAACGTTGAGTACTAATCAAGCATGTCCTGCCATTACAGAGCATCGCACCCTCATATGGTCTGTACTTCAGTTTCCAAGCTTTTCCGTAGCAGCCGAAGTTCCCACCTCCGCGCATACATCACGGTGTGCCTGGGTAAGTGCCACGTGCTGCTTCCGAGCTTGGCGGAAGACACAGGTGCGGACCAAGCAAACAATTTTCCGTTCTAGGGCGCCCTTCCAAAGAAATGTTCCCAAACCTCCCCTTGCCCAACCTGTGTTCCATGCTGGTGCCCTTGTCGCTGTGTGATCGAACAAGATTCCGGGCTGTCTGACTGTTCGAGCCTGCTCGAACTTCGTGGCTACCATCCCTGAGCGCCACTTGCAACGGCGTTTCCCCAGCAGCGAATAGCGAGCTACAGAGCATGTATTCCAGGGACGTGTGCTTCCAATGGACTCCAGCACTCTGGATGGCCTGGGTCAGACCCGACACCACGCAACCGAACTGCCACGCGACGCGAAAAACAAGTCATGGTGTCAGCACAGGCCAAATGGGCAAGCAGCAGAGGAGGCGCTTTCGCAGAATCAGCAGAATCGAGCGCGTACCAGCGCCGCAACCAACTGGTGACAACGGGCGCCATGACGAAGTCAACCGTGCAATTGAACTCGTCCAGAGTTTCAACACCTCCCTGCTTTCGGCCACGCTCCAGTGGGCATCGTCAGAAACGCCAGCCCCAGGCAACTGGATACGGCAAGCCATGCGAGACGCTTCCCGCATCAGGGCTGCCACCAATCCAGAATGGAGACGGCGGCCCAGCATGCAGAGACTTGCACACGTTCGTGCCCCATCGTGTCGAAAGCGGTCGCGGTCGACCCCAGCGATACGCGATGAACAACATGTTGCCTCGCGCAGGCGGCAGCGTTGTCGCATCTGCAGCCAAGGTGGAAGCTCGAAAAGTCATGTGGAGTTTGGGACAACGACTGCCCAAGTGGCGGTACAGGTCCGTTCGACACGAACGCCCATCCAAGAAATTCGAGAGCCTGAATGAACGAAGTCACCTCCCGCGCCCCCGATTCCAATGTCCACGTTCACACGCAGGCCGTGGCCCGCACGAGTGAGCACTCGTGCGAAACGGTTCGCACCCGCCTGGATCGAGGGCCCCGAGCCTGTAAACTGGGGCCTGGGGCTCTGTCACGCTTCGGCGCATCTGAACGGTGGGCGGACAAAGAGTGTCCACACCCATCGCGCCAAGGTGATGCGACATCGAAAACTGCGTCGAACAAATATCCATAGCCCCCGCCCCCCTAGACCCAAAGTTGACGGGGTCGGACGCGAGGCAACGCGCGGGGGACAAAATACGGACACTTCAACTCTGGGCTTGGGGGTCAGGGGCGGCGAGCCGCATGCATCTTGCAACTGTCGCTGCCGTCATGCCCGACTGCCTTCACGCCGTCCGCGGGGGCACTCCTTGTCCGAGCACCGAGGGACGGGCGCTCTCTTGGAGAGACAACCTCCGCCAGCCGGCGCGCCCGCCACTCGGAGCAGCCGCCCGCCCTCCCCCGATCCCTCCGGAGGCGCCGAGCGCGGCGAGGGCGCCTCCTCGGGACACCCAGGAGAGCACTCGTGCGTGCCTCCCGATCGCAGCTGCAGCGAGTCTCGACGCTGCCGCTGCCTCGGCCCGCGGTCCTGGCTGCCTGCCGAACCACCCCAGCCCAACCCGAAGGCCCGAACTTCGCCCGCATGTCGGGTTTGGGGGAGGGGGGCACGGGCTTCGTATGTGATACTTTTGTTTCACATGTGTTTTTTCAGCGTTCCCCGACCCCCCCCCCCCCCCCGCACTGGAAATGGAGGGCAAGTCGGGGCCTTCGGGTGGGGTTGGGGTGGTTTGGTGGGGGGCGAGTCCTCTCGGGCGCCCGCCACAACCGCCTGGGAGCCCACGACTTGCCGTCGCTCGAACGGCCGTTCCCCGTGCATCTTTCGCTTCTGTGCGGACTTTTTTTCGCCCGATGGTCCAGGATGCTCCTCGACGGCTCTCGCCGGGAAAAGTTCACACGTCCGAGCGATGCCAAGACGAAGTGGCACGGGCGCGCGCGGGCGCCGATGGGCAGGGCCACGCCTGGTCTGGCCGGCCGGCCCGACACCCGTCGAAGAGGGCGCCGAGCAGGGACGTGCGCGCCCCGCCGCAGATACGACGCCGTAGTGGGAGCCCTGTTGGTCGTGGGCGCGTCCCCAAGAGGACCCGCTGGCGTGTCCCAAGAGGACCCCCAGAGGCAGAAAATCATGGATTCCCGCTGGTTCTTCAAGGATTCAGGCGTTCTCGCCTTTTCGCCCTACCCGCGCTCCATGACGGCACAAGAAGCCCCCGAGATCGCGCCAATACGGCACAACACGCCACAACGGCTCCAGGGGGCCCGAAGACAGCTCAAAAGCCCTCCAAGACGGCCCAGGAGGCCCCCAAGAGAGCTCCAAGAGCAGGCCCTGAGGAGGCACCCGAACGGACATTTCAGCTCTCGGGGCCGCGAGGCCCGCAGAAGGCCCCAAGAAGCCCCCCAGCTGCTCGCAAGAGGCCCCAAGAAGCCGCCGAGAGGCTCCAGGAGGTACCGCCAAGAGGCCCCCGAGAGGCCTCCCAAGAGACCCCAAGCAGCCTCCCAAACATGCGTCCTGTCCACGATCAAGTTTGGCCCCACAATGCTCCAAGAAGCGATCGAGAGGCCTCCTCCTCCTCATCCTCATCCTCCTCCTCCACCTTCTCTTCCTCCTTGTCCTCCTCTTCCTTCTCGCTCGCCACGAGCACCCCTGACGATTCTGACCCACAACACACGCACACGGTGGGATGGGTTCCGGGCGCTCTTCAGTGCGCCCAAGATGCGCCCCAGATACCCAAGATGGTTTCCAAGACGGACCTGGGAGGCCACCAAAGCCGCCAAGATGACCGAAGATGCTTCCAAGACAGCCGAAGATGCCCCGAAGAAGCCCCAAGAGCGCTCCAAGAGGTCTCGCAAGAGGGCCCACAAAGACAACACTGTGATCTTCAATGCTTTTCACGCTATTGCCTTCCAAGCATCCAAAGCTCCAAGACGGCCTCAGGGGCCCCCAGACCGACCCGAGACGGTCCAAGAGGCCCCAACGAAAATCCCAAAACATCTCGAGAAGACCCCGAAACGGCCCAAAAGGCGCCCAAGACAACCCAAGAGAGCCGCAAAACAGCCCCAAGACGGGCCCAAGAGGGGAAACACGAACCGACAATTTGAGCCTTGCGCCCGAAGGTGCCCCCAGGAAGTCCCAAATGGCTGCCAAGGCGCGCTATAGGGGCCGGCGGAAGGAACGAAGCGATATAAAATGTAATGAAGCCCCAGACAGACGCCCGCGTTGTTGTAGCCTGGGGGGGAACAGCACTGTTTATACAAGGAAGACTTTCCCTCCTGAAAACAATGCGAGAGCCGAAGGGGCATGGGATTTAAAAATGCGGATTCTTCGGACGCAAGCGCTCAATATAATCATCACCACTGCGACCACAATCAGAGTGAGGGGCCGAACGGTCATTCATTATCCCTGGGCGTGTTGCTGAAGTGGGGTTCCACGGTAAAGACTGTTGTTGCTGTTGTTGTTGCAGTTGTTGTGGTTCTTGTTGGTAGTGGTGCTGTTGTTGTTGGTGACGTCAATTATTGTTGGTCCCCCTGCCCGGTAACCATTTTATGTTTCAACTGAAGTGTTCCTCCCGCGGCTCGCACCCTGTTTTCAACAAGGGAAAACTGCATGTCACCAAACTGTGCCCCTGGTCTCCGGCAGCAACAGCAACAACAGCAGCAACAACAAGTTTTAAGACTATTCGCTCTGATCTGCTCGTGTGCCATTCAAAACGTATATCCAAAAAACCCGAGGCCCGCCCTCTTCGTTGTCCATCGTGCCCCCTTGGGGGTATATCTGTTTTACCTGCCATGTATAATTCGTGCAGCCCTTAAGGCAGGGGAAGAAAGGACGGATGGAGGGAGGGACACGGGGTAGGGAGGAGGATGGAGAAAGAGAGAATGTAGCAGGAGGGGGTTTTGGAGCAGAGAGCACGTGGTAGAACCAGACAGGCACATCGGGTGGGTAGACCCTAACAGGCGGGTCGGGAAGACGGGCCCAGGCGGCCAGGTCGAGCAGGCGGGCTACTGAAGCGTGCGCCCTGTATGAATCGCGAGGAAGTCCCGAGCGACAGCGCGATTCCCACATAAATCGTGCGGGAAAGAACGTGATTCTTGAGTGTCGAGGGCGCTGCGTCTGAATAGATTGCGAGGAAATCCCACGCGACAGCGCGATTTTTGCATAAATGTTGAGGAAATCCCGCGCGAGAGCGCGATTTGGAAATACATTGTAAGGAGATATCAGGCGGGAGCCGTCGTTGTCGTTGTAACTAGGGAGCCAGGGGCCCAGTTTGGTGACCCCTCGCCTTTCTTCTCTTGTATGCAAAAAAAGAGAGAGACAACAAAAGGTGCGAGCCCTGGGAAAAAAAAAGGCACTTGAATTGAAAAATACTAAGCGCCCCGAAGGGGAATCACATGTTCTTAAGGAACGAAAGCTCAACAACAACAACAACAACAACAACAACACCAACAACAACAACAACAACAACAACAACAATTACTAGCACGTGGGGACACTCCGTTCTCACCAGTGCCAGGGTTTTCATAGGAGGCGGGCAATACCCCCACTTTGTGGGGGGGCCGGTTCAAGCTCTACCAAATTTCCAAACGACTCTTCGCCACCACCCACACCCAGCTTCCCGCCCTATGACGTTCGGACACTTCACTTCGTGGCATGCGGACGACCGTGGCTACTATTCAGGGCCCCGCGGCCGACGACGACGGCGTGCGCGCGCGAAGAAAAAACGAATGTGTCCCGCATGGTATTATTTGACAGGGATGATGGCCCTGGCAGGTGCGCAACCGTTGTCGCAGAAGTTCGAAAAAGTTGCTCGCAAAAGCCCGTTTGACAGAAATGTTTAAAAAGTGTTGGGTTTTCCTACGAATCCGCAAGAGCGCGCGGGATGAGATTTTGACATTTTTTGTTGAAAAACCATTGGTTTTTTGATGTTTTTATGTTAAAATCGCTCCGAACACTAAGCTTTTGGAAGGATTTCGTCTTGCGCGCGCGAATGTCCACTTTACCTTATTTTTTGCAAGGGATTCTTGAAATTTGATTATATTAGAACAAGAAATGTCATTTTATAGTGTTTTTTGCAAGGGAAAACGGATTACAACAAAACAACCGGATCTGGACCCCATCCACTTTTCTGAAGCTTTCGCGAAAAAATGATGAAAATGTAGCTGCGGCCTAGGCGCGGCGGGGGGGCCGTGCACCAGGGGTCCCAACAATAATTATTCTTTAGAATTAATAATGTTCAACAACAACAACAACAACAACAACAACAACAACAACAACAACAACAACAACAACAATTATTATAAGACGGTTCGCTCTTACTGGCGCGCGTCTTGCATTCCATGTACCCCAGCCCTCGATACCCGCCCACTTCGTCTTCGATCGCACCCCCTTTCGAGGGGAATCTCTTCCTGTCGGCCACTGACTGAAGTGCGAAGAAGTCTTGAACGAGAGCGCCGTTCCTGAGATCGGGGGCCTCTCTGGCCAAGGGCTCTCGGAAGACTTATGGAGAAATATCAAATGGAAGCCCTTGTCGCCGTGTCCGGGCCTCCACCAGCTTGCCTGAATTGCGGTAAAGTCTCCAGGGAGGGCGCAGTTCCTGAGTTCGGGGGCCTTCTTGGCCAAAGGCTCTCGGAGTAAATCGTGACGAAGTAGCAAGCAGGAGCCCGTGTCGTCGTGGCTGGGCCTCTGCCAACTTAATTGAATTGCGAGGAAGTCTCGAGCGAGCGCGCCGTTCCTGAGTTCTGGGGCCTCTCTGGCCAGAGTGTCTCGGGGTAAATTGTCAGGAAGTATCGAGCGGAAGCCGTTGTTGTCGTAGCTGGGCCTCCAAAGGCCCGGATTTAGGGTCAAGCCACCACTCGAGGGGGGGACACGTTTTCAGCGAAATTGTAGCCGGCGTCGAGGCGAGAGCGCGTGGATCCGTTACCGGAGATCAGCAATAATTACTTGAACAAATAGTTTTCAACGACAACAATGACTACTATTACTACTGCTATTACAACGAGATTTCTACTACAACAACAACAACAACTGCTACTACTACTACTACTACTACTACTACTACTACTACTACTACTACTCTATACTACTACTACTACTACTACTACTACTACTACTACGACGACGACGACGACGACGACGACGACGACGACGACGACGACGACGACG
>CAUYUJ010008971.1:2679-7679 GCA_963575745.1 Prorocentrum cordatum
TAGTAGTAGTCGTAGTTGTAGTCGTCGTAGTGGTAGCCGTAGTAGTACCAATACTAGTATTAGTAGTAATCGTAGTAGTAGTAGTCGTAGTAGTAGTAGTAGTAGTAGTAGTAGTAGTAGTAGTAGTAGTAGTAGTAGTAGTAGTAGTAGTAGTAGTAGTAGTAGTAGTAGTAGTAGTAGTAGTAGTAGTAGTAGTAGTAGTAGTAGTAGTAGTAGTAGTAGTAGTAGTAGCAGCAGTAGCAGTAGTAGTAGTCGTAGTCGTAGCAACAGTACTGGTAATAGTACCATTATTTGTTCCTCGTGTTATTCCTAACCGCATCATTGTTGTTATTGCTCTCGACCTTTCTGTGTTGGGTTCTCGTTTTGAATCGAGCACTGTGGCCGAGTCTCCTTCCTCCCCCTCCTGCCTCCTGCCTCCTACTTCCTGCCTCCTGTCTCCTCTTCCGTCTCGTCCTCCTTCCCTCCTTCGTCCTGCTTGCGTTGCAGGCCCGTTGTGAATCTGACGACCCAGGGGGGGCCCAAGCAGGTCCAAGAGGCCCCCAAGATGACCTCCAAGAGGGCCTGAGGAGGCCAAACACATTTGTTATCAGTTTTTTTTTTCTTTTTCTCTCGGGCTCTCGCCTCTTCGGGCCAAGAACGGCCCAGGACGGCCCAAGAGGCCCCAAGTATCGTCCCAAGACGGCCCCTGAGGCCCCCAAGAGTGGCCGCAGACGACCCAAGAGGGCACCAAGACGGACTAAGAGGGCCCCAAAACGGCCCAAGAGGTCCCCAAGACGGCCCCAAGAGAGCCCTAATGGGACTCCAAGAGGCTCACAAGATGGTCCCAAGAGGCTCGCAAGAGAGCCCCAAAAGGGCCAAAGGCCTCCAAGAGACCCCAAGACGGCCCCAAAGGGCCCAAAGACGGCCCAAGAGGGCCCTCAAACGGCTCCAAAGGGCCCCAAAAGGACCCCAAAGAAGCCCCAGAGACGCCAAGTAACACAATGGCTCCCAGCAGCGAGCGGTGACGTAACAAGCTCTTAACATCACGGCTCCCCAGAGCGCAGTGACGCAAAAGGCGCTTAGCAGCAAGGCTCCCAAGAGCGAACGGCTACGTGAAAGTCTCTGAACACCAGGGCTCCCAACAGAGAGCCGTGACGTAACAAGCTCGTCACCCCAAGGTTCCCCAGAGCGAAGGCTGTCATGAGCCATCTCGGGCAAGTTCCTGAAGCGCTCTTCCCTTCCTGTGCCAGACCCGGTCTAATGGTCTTCCGCCCATCCCGCCACCGTGCTTGGGTTGTGAGAAGAGATAACGGAAAGAGCGAGGTACGAGCGATGACGTTGTGTGTTGGGCGAAGCCCCTTAAGGGGGGGGTTCCAGGGGGGGCGTAGCGCGGGACAATGAGTTCGAATGGCCGTTTTGGAGGTTTTCCCTAGGGTTTTTGTATGTTTTGCGGATTCTCCCTCCAGACGGCCCAAGAGCGCTCCAAGAGAGCCCAAGACCGCCCAAGACGGCCCGAGAGGCCCCCAAGAGGCCACCAAGAGGCGCCCAAGGGGCGTCCCCAGAGGGCCCCAAGCGGCCGAAATCATAGATTTTCGAAAGGAAAACGTACATGTGAGAGAGCGCGCCCACAGGGCCCGAGCAAAGGGGAGGGGGGGCTAACACCCCCTTCCCTTGAGCCGCCCTTGTCGGAAGCACCCCCCCCCTCCCCCCTTTGTTTGCAAGGGGGGGGGGGGCTTACAGCTACACCCCCCTCCCCCCTTGGGCCCTCCCCGGAAGCTACCCCCCCCCCCTTTCCAAAGGGGGGGGGTGCTTAAGCTACCCCCCCTCCCTTGGCGCCGCCCTGCTGGAAGCTACCCCCCCTCCCCCCCTTTCGTGCAAAGGGGGGGGGGTGCTTGGAAGCTACCCCCCCCCCCCCCCCTCTTTGGCCGCCCCGGAAGCTACCCCCCCCCTACCCCCCTTTCCAAAGGGAGGGGGGTGCTTAAGCTACCCCCCCCCTCCCTTGGAGCCGCTCTGCTGGAAGCTCCCCCCCCCCCCCCCTCTCCCCCCCTTTGTGCCAAAAGGGGGGGGGTGCTTGGAAGCCCCCCCCCCTTTCCCCCTTTGGCCGCCCAGCCCCCGGAGCCTCCGCCCTCCCTTTCGTAAAAAAGGAGCTCCAGCTGCGTCCGCGCGGACGACGACGACAAGCGACGAGCGACGAGCGACAAGCGACAACGACGACGACGACGACGACGACGACGGCGACGGCGACGGCGACGGCGACGACGACGACGACGACGACGACGACGACGACGACGACGACGACGACGACGACGACGACGACTGCGGACCAGACTCCTATAGAATTCCTATGCGGACACCTTTGCGGATCACGATGCGCACGGTGGCAGTGCCCGGAACGCATTGGGGGGGAGCGTTACGTCATAGGGGGGGGCCGGGGGCCATGACGCCCGTCATGCCCCAAGCAATAAAGAAACGGGCCCCAACAGCAACAACGACAGCAACAGCAACAATTTTATAAACAGCAACAACAACACCACCACCACCAACAACAATCATTTTAAGACTGTTCGCCCCTATTTGCTCGAATGTCCAATAACGCGTACTGCCCAAACCCTCGATACCCGCCCTCATCGTCTTCGATCGAACCCCTTTTGGGGGGTATACCTTTTTTCCCCTGCAGGCCGGGCCCCGGCAAGCGGCGGGGCGGCCGCTGGCCGTCGGCCTGGCCAGCGGCAGCGCTGATCGGCGGGGCGGCCGCGGACCGTCGACCCGACCCCAAGAGGGACGGACTGGGGACCGACCACGACGACGACGACGTCGACGACGACGGCGACGACGACGACGACGGCGACGACGACGAGCGAAAGCGAGAGCGAGAGAGAACGACAGCAGGGCCACAAGGACATGAAGTAGGCCACGAAGGGCGACAGCGGGGACACGAAGGGAATGCGTACGAGGCCACGAAAAGCGCGAACGAGCGGGGGCCACGAAGGGGAGATAATGCGGGGCCACAGAGGGCAACGACAGGGCCACTGAGGGTAGCAACTGGGCCACGTAGGACAATGAGGGGGCCACAAACGGCGACAGCGGGGCCAAGAACGGCATGCATATGGGGCCAAAGCGGGCGCGAACGAGCGGGGGCCACGAAGGGCATACGTATACTGGGCCGCGGAGGGCAAGGACGGGGCCACTGAGGGAAGCAACGGGGCCACGAAGGGCAGCGATGGGGCCACGAAGGGCAGCAACGGGGCCAGAAATGGCTGCGACGGGGCCACGAAGGGCATCAACGGGGGCCACGAAGGGCTGCGACGGGGCCACGAAGGGCAGCGAGGGGGCCACGAAGGGCGACAGCGGGGCCACGAAGGGCAGCGAGGAGGCCACGAGGGGCTGCAACAGGACCACGAAGGGCCGCGAGGGGGCCACGCAGGGCTGCAACGGGGCCACAAAAAGGCAGCGAGATCCCGATTCCTAGGTAATCTGCGAGGGAGTCCTAAGCGTGAGCGCGACTCCTGGGTGCTTGGGTGTCGGGACCGCGGCGCTTGAGCAAATTGTAAGAAATTCCAACGCAAGGGTGCGAAAAGGGCGCTCTGAAGTCGCGCTCTCGGCCCAGCCAAGGCTCAGGAACGGGCGGCAACGCAACCATCTCTGAACCCCGAGGCTCCCACGAGCGAGGGGTGACGTAACCAGCTCTCAACGCCAAGGCTCCCGGTACGAACGGTGGTGTGAGTAGTTTCGGCTTCTGTTGCTGCAGCGCTCTTTCCGTTTCTGTGCCGGGCCAGGTCTCACGGATGCTTCTTGGGGGCCTCTCGGGGGCAGTTTCGTTCTTCCTGGGGGCCTCTTGGGGGCCTCTCGTGGCTTCCCGAGCCCCTCTTCTCGAGGGGCCTCTTGGGGGCCTCTTGGGGGGCCTCCTGGGGGGCCTCCTGGGGGGCCTCTCGAGGCCGACGGCTCGCAATATCCATGTGGGCGCCCTTTTGGGCCGTCTTGGGGCCGTCTTGGGCTGTCCTGAGGCGCTCTTGGAGGCCTCTTGTGCCGTCTTGGGGCGATCTCGTGGGCGCCCCTCCTGGGCCGTCTTGGAGCGTCCCGAAGCCGAAAAGGCGAGAACGCCCAAATCCTTCCAGAACCCAAGCGGAAAATCATAGTTTTTTGGCCTTTCGGGGCCCTTTCAGGAGGCCTCTGCGGCGAGATGTTTTTCCGCAGACTCTGACACCTGAGGAGGGAGGGTGCGAGTACGAGTTTTCAGGAGTCGTTGTGCATGTACCTGGGTCAGCTTCGCGGCCGTCCGTGCATAGTGGGCATTGCATTGCGTTCGGGGTGGCCTCTTGGGCCGTCTTGGGGTCATCTTGGGGGTCTTGGACAGATCGTGCGGTGACTCGGAGCCCTCTTTGACCGTCTGTGCGGCCTCCTGGGGCCCTCTTGACCCGTCTTGGGGCCTTCTTAGGCCCGAGAAGGTCATTCGGGAGGGCGCCTGGAGCCCCTGGAGATTCGCGGATTTGGGGCCCAGGCCTTTGCAATCATCTTCGGGACTGAGGGCTGAGGCTTCAGGGGATCGAGCCAGGGACCTGAGAATACTCCACCTCGTGTCACTGGGGCACGGTGGATTGTATAGGCTTATGTCGGGCGTGTCCCCCTACAGGGGGATTTTCGACGAAAAATGGAAAATACTCCAAATACCCCAAGAAGGCCAAACAATACTCAAAAAATAGTCCCCAGACTACATTTGGACTATTTTTTGAATATTTTCTGGGGTATTTCTTATTTTTCGTCGAAGATCCCCCTGTAGGGGGACACGCCCGACTTACGCCTATGCGTGGCCCCCCCGCCCCCTGTGCCCCCCTCTGGCCCCGCTTTCCCCCTGCGCTCCTCCACCCAGGGATCCGAGGACACTCCAAATCGTGTCTCGAGGGCACTGTGGCGGACTGCGACGACGACGACGATGCTGGTGATGGTGATGGTGATGGTGATGGTAATGGTGATGGTGATGATGCTGATGCTGATGCTGATGATGACGGCGACGACTATGCTGA
>CAUYUJ010008971.1:10179-36995 GCA_963575745.1 Prorocentrum cordatum
CCAAAGCCGTGCGCTGGCGGACTGTGCGGTGAGGTCTTGGGGGGTTTCGAGGTCACCGCACGGTCTGTCACCGCACCGATTCGGGACTCCAAATCCTGGCGAGCTGTTCGAGCCGCTCCCAGCCGCCGTGGCGGCGCAGCGACGAGAACCAGGGGCGGCCTGACCGACCCCTATCCCCTTCCGTGACGTCCCCCTCGCCTCGCCCCAAGACGTATGTGTGCGGCCGGGGGGGGATTTTGAACGGCGAGGATGACGTCACGGAATGGGGCGGTTTGCTGGGGGTCGGTGAGGCCGCGCCCGATCTCGAGGAAAAGCCCGTGAGATCCTGGCGTCTCCGTTTTCTCGAGCCAGGAGTGGTCGTTCGGGTTCGAGGCTCCTCTGGAAGGGCTCGATTGCCTCTGGGGGGCCGTGGGCGGACCCTGGGGCCCGTCAGGAACGAATCCGGGGCGGTAAGCTGATCCAGACGGAGCCCAGGAGTTCGATGCTCGTTTCGGCGGGGGGCCGATCTTAATCAGCAGGGAAAAAACACACAAACACAATTAATCGTCGACTCCCAGGAAAATATGGGAAAATATGGGAATTGGGCGGGGAGACAAGAACCAGAAAATATGGAAAAATATGGGGAATCATTTTATTTGTGTGTATTTATTTGTGTGTCCCAGGGCCCC
This sequence comes from Prorocentrum cordatum, assembly GCA_963575745.1. Lineage (NCBI taxonomy): Eukaryota > Dinophyceae > Prorocentrales > Prorocentraceae > Prorocentrum > Prorocentrum cordatum. Next base: position 10,848 of record CAUYUJ010008971.1, read on the forward strand.
TTCAAACGAATCCGGGGCGGTAAGCTGATCCAGACGGAGCCCAGGAGGGGCCCCCGGGGGGCCGATCTTAAGCGGCTCTGGCTTTGTGCCACGGAGCCGGGGCCCGAAATCGGTGCGCGTCGGCTACGCGGCAGAGCGACCTCTCGCCAGAGCGGGGCTGGGCCTGAGCGGTGTTTTGGCCATCTCGTGGGCCGTTTTGTTTTTCGCTTCGATTGGCATTCGGGGCGAAACGATGGCAAAAAGAAGAGGAGCGAAAAACATAACGAGAACGAAAAACACCGTTTAGGTTCAGCCCTGCGCCAGAGTGACCTGTGGTGCAGACCCACAGGGGTCCCCCAGCAAGGGCTGGCGCGCTCGGGTTGCTTGGGTTTCGCCTCCCCCGCTGCCCCCCGAAGGCCGCGCACCAAAGGTCACGCGTGCCCTGGGTCGCTCTTGCGCGCAGCCCCTCTCGACCAAGCATCTGGGAAGCGCAAGTCCCGAGTTCGCTGGAACTCGGGTTTGCCGAAGAACCCTGGGATCCTGGCGTCTCTCTTTTTCCCAGCCCTCCTTGGTTGGGTATTCGTTTTGAATAGAGCAGTGTGGTCTCCACTCCTTCCCGTCCCGCCTCCCTCTTGCCTCCTCCTGTCTTGCCTGCGGGGGGCTGCGATCTGTGAAACTGTCGCCACTTTCGAGGCCTGCTGGGGGGCCCAGCACAGTGACGCTACGGGCGGACCCAAATTAGACCTCGCCATCCCTGGGGGGCTGCGATCTGTGAAACTGTCGCCACTTTCGAGGCCTGCTGGGGGGCCCAGCACAGTGGGCCACGGGCGGACCCAAATTAGACCTCGCCATCCCTGGGGGGCTGCGATCTGTGAAACTGTCGCCACTTTCGAGGCCTGCTGGGGGGCCCAGCACAGTGACGCCACGCGCGGACCCAAATTAGACCTCGCCATCCCTGGGGGGCTGCGATCTGAGATCCCCGCTTTCGAAGTGGCTAGGGTTGCTCAGGGATTGTAACTAATCAGCTTTATCTAGTCCTTGTCCTGTAGCCAGTGTCCTGCGAGTCTCCCGAATTCCGTCTGCAGACATATGTAACCCTCGCTCCGTCATCGCCCCCCTTTATAAAGTGTCCTAGACTATTTGCGCCTCGCGTTTGCGCAGGGGTTGGGTACGTCGCCAGGGTACTTTCCAGGCCATTTCCCCCCCCCCCCCCCCCCCCCCCCCCCCCCTGGCTCCCCCTCGGTTATGGGCCCGGGGGCCCTCGCAGAGCGATGCGGCTCGAAGCGCAGCGCAGAAAGATTGGGTCCAGCGCTCTGGTCGTATTGTTTCGCGACGTTCGGGTGTTGCTAGAAGGGGAATCGCTCTGGTCGTATTATCTCTCGGCACCCCTTACGAGGCCCAGAGGGCCCCAGGGGCTCCAAAATGGAGCGAAAAGCTGGGGGACCTTGGGCCAGGGGCACCTCTAGCAACACCCGAGACGTCGCATTTTTTCCGCTGCGCTGGATCTCCGGGAAGCAGTGGCGTGAGCACAAACATTTTCGGAGGTCCGCGCCAGTCCCGTGGATCGGCGCTGGGCCCTCGTCGGAGAGGATTTCGCTTTCAAACGCCAGGTGCAGGCCAGTCGCGTCGTCGCCCTCGGCGGCCTCAGGCCGGGCCCAAGGAAGGCTGCGACCGACAGGGACTCTGTCGACAACTTCTAGACGCCTCCCGTATCCCCACCAGTGTCACTTTTGGCTCCTAAGGCCAATAGCTGCGTCCGCAGTGTCGTGGCCCCCGGCGCTACCCTGTGACATTGGGATCAGTGCCAGCAAACACGAGGGCCTCTCCCTGCGGCTGTCCTCCTTGGGAGGTGCTCTCGACGGCACAGTGCCACCTCGGCTCGCACTCGTCGCCCCGCGCGTCGGTTTGCTCCGTGGTACGTCGACTGAGTGGACGGCTGATCGCTGGGAGTCAGAGTCTTCTTCGTGAGGCTGGTCTACGTGGTAGGTTTACAAGACTCGTACTGACGACGGCGTTGGTGTGTCACGTTTGGCCCCCGCCGGATCGTTGACTCGTTTGGCGAGGACAAATTCGTCGGGGCGACGGTCGCTGGGGACAAGTTCGCCGAGGACAAGGTTGGTGAGGGTCCCTCTTCGGCGCGCGGGCCTGGCCTTTCTTCCTTCTTTTCGCTCCCCGCTTGCTGCGCGTGTAGTGCCCCGTCTCCGCCCGCTGCTTTTTAGGCCTCCGCTGGGTTTATTGACGGCGCGCGGTTCCTCCGCTTGCGCTCGCGAACAAGAAAAGTATCCCCACCAGCATCGCCTGCCCCTGCTTGCCTGGCGTCCGACCCGATTCGTGCGCTTGCGTGCCCAACAGTATCCACGCCAGCCCATCCAGAAGCGATGTCCAGGCGAGGTGAGGTGATCAGGGAGTGCGGGAGCAAAGCGGGGGACGGCCGAACCGTGCGAAGGAGGGAGGAGGAGAAGGAGGAGGCTGGATGGATGCATGAGGGAGTGGGGAGAAGGAGGGTGAATATCATGAGGAGGAGGAGGAGGAGGAGGAGGACTCGGAGGAGGAGGAGGAGGAGGAGGAGGAGGAGGAGGAGGAGGAGGAGGAGGAGGGAGGAGAGGAGGATAGGAGGAGGAGGAGGAGGAGGAGGAGAGAGGAGGAGGAGGAGGGAGGAGGAGGAGGAGGAGGAGGAGGAGGAGGAGGAAGAGGAGGAGGCGGGAGGGAGGAAGGAGGAGGAGAAGGAGGAGGAGGAGGTGGAGGTGGTGGAGGAGGAGGAGGAGGAGGAGGAGGAGGAGGACGGAGGAGGAGGAGGAGGAGGAGGAGGAGGCGGAGGAGGGGGAGGAGGAGGAGGAGGAGGAGGAGGAGGAGGAGGAGGAGGAGGAGGAGGAGGGGGAGGGGAGGAGAGGAGGAGGAGGAGGAGGAGGAGGAGGAGGAGGAGAGGAGGAGGAGGAGGAGGAGGAGGAGGAGGAGGAGGGGAGGAGGAGGAGGAGGGAGGAGGAGGAGGAGGAGGAGGAGAGGAGGAGGAGGAGGAGGAGGAGGAGGAGGAGAGGCGGAGGAGGAGGAGGAGGAGGAGGAGGAGGAGGAGGAGGAGGAGGAGGAGGAGGAAGAGAAGGAGCAGGAGGAGGCAGGAGGAGGCAGGAGGAGCAGGAGGAGGAGGAGGGCAAGCAAATGGGCCAGAGGTCTCTGTGATGCCTTTCGGAGCCTCTTGGGGCATCTCATGGGCGCTTCTTGGTGGCTTCTTGGGACGTCTTGGGGAGCTCATGGGCGTCTTGGGTGCATCGGGGGGGCCTCTTGAGGCCGCTTGGGGTCCTCTTGGGGGCCTCCTGGGGGCCTCTTCGGGGCCTCTTGGGGCCATCTTGGGGCCATCTTGGGACCTCTTGAGGACTCCTGGGCGCTTCTTGGGGCTATTTTGGAGGCCATCGATCAAAGAAGAGAGGAGCTTATTCTAGCGCCCCCCCCCCAAGAGGCCAAAATGGGGCCAAAACCTCATTAAAACCAATCATGTTGGGTTCCTCGCCGGGGCCGTTTTGGGCGTTCTAACTCCCCGCGGCCGGCCCCGTCCAGGTCCATATGAGGGGGTAGGTGGAGGGGTAAACCCCTGCTCCGAAGGGGAATTGGAAGAGGTGCCGCCGTAGATCACGTACGCCCAGAGGACTGGTGGGATTTCCCATGACTTCGCAGCTGCATGAGGGCTAGCATGAGGAATCCACTTTGCCGACGCTGCTTGACGGGCCCGTCTTGGGTTTTGGCGGTCCAACTGTCGTGGGATGTCTGCAGCGGGAGTTCGCGTCGAACTTCAGACTGGGCCTCGTCCTTTTCCCGACGGCACCGTCGGGCTCACCCGAGGTCCCCGAACCACCCACCAGCTAGAGACATATCCTTATCCCTATGTCTTGCATCAGCTGACCTCGGTGACGATCTTAAGGATTCCCTCAGTTTCTGAAGGCACATTCCCAAGATTGTCATCGCCGTGGGCTTGCCAATCTTAGGGGCAAGGACAAGTTTGAGGCTGGTTGCTCACGCTTCCCCGCAAGAGAGGCAGCGGCGTGATAGGCACAAACTCTTGGAGGCCCGCTCCGCAGTCATTTGGGCTCAAGTTTGCATGCGCTCTGCCCTTGCCGCCAGGGGCGCCCCTCTGATGCAGCGCGGGCGTGCTCCGCACGGCTGCCAGCACGTGCGTGTGCCCCCCTTCGCCATGGGCCGCGCCCCGCCCTCGCCTGCGGCGCTCTGCGCCGCGGCCCTCGCGGCTGGCTGCTGCGGGAGCTGCTCTTCAACGGCTGGCCCGCGGCGCCACGGCCAGCGCCCGAGGGGGCTCACGACGTCTACAGAGAGTACGACGGTCTCTACGTCCTCGCCGTCGAGGCGTGCGAGCGAGGACAGAGGGAGCTGCTCTTGGAGGAGCTCGAGGGCGGCTCGTGCACGCTCGCCAGCGAGCAGGGCAGGGACAGAGTTTGCCCCACGATGGCGGTCATCTGCCCCGAGCCTCAGGTGTTCCTGCATGGCTCCGCTGAGGTTCTCAGCGATGATGCAGGGGCATTCCTGCGACGCGCTGGCCTCCAGCAGGCAGGCTACGAGGACGTCCTGGTAGCAGGCCACCAGACTGGCGCCAGCAGTCCAGCAGGCCAGCAGACCAGTAGGCCAGCATCCACGGGCCGATCCCCAGCATCCACGGGCCTATCCGGCACGCCTGCAGGCAGGCTGATCACCAGCCCCAGCACCACCCTCACTAGCACGAGTGCGACCAGCACCCTCACTAGTACCGTGACGTTGACCAGCACGTCACAGAGCAGCCGTACGGCGAGCAGCAGCACAACTCTGACATCCACGAGTGAGACCAGACGTAGCACGAGTGCAGCAGCACCCTCACTAGTACCGTGACGTTGACCAGCACGTCACAGACCAGCCGTACGGCGAGCAGCAGCACAACTCTGACATCCACGAGTGAGGCCAGCAGCGTGTCGCTCACCAGCTCCTTGAACAGCACGACGGAGAGCAGCACCACGACTCTGACATCCACGAGTGAGACCAGCACAACGACCCTCACTAGCACGAGTGCAAGCAGCACCCTCACTAGTACCGTGACGTTGACCAGCACGTCACAGAGCAGCCGTACGGCGAGCAGCAGCACAACTCTGACATCCACGAGTGAGACCAGCACAACGACCCTCACTAGCACGAGTGCAAGCAGCACCCTCACTAGTACCGTGACGTTGACCAGCACGTCACAGACCAGCCGTACGGCGAGCAGCAGCACAACTCTGACATCCACGAGTGAGGCCAGCAGCGTGTCGCTCACCAGCTCCTTGAGCAGCACGACGGAGAGCAGCAGCACGACTCTGACATCCACGAGTGAGGGCAGCAGCACCCTCACTAGTACCGTGACGTTGACCAGCACGTCACAGACCAGCCGTGCGGCGAGCAGCAGCACAACTCTGACATCCACGAGTGAGACCAGCACAACCACCCTCACTAGCACGAGTGCAACCAGCACCCTCACTAGTGCCGTGACGTTGACCAGCACGTCACAGACCAGCCGTACGGCGAGCAGCAGCACAACTCTGACATCCACGAGTGAGGCCAGCAGCGTGTCGCTCACCAGCTCCTTGAGCAGCACGACGGAGAGCAGCAGCACGACTCTGACATCCACGAGTGAGGGCAGCAGCACCCTCACTAGTACCGTGACGTTGACCAGCACGTCACAGAGCAGCCGTACGGCGAGCAGCAGCACAACTCTGACATCCACGAGTGAGGCCAGCAGCGTGTCGCTCACCAGCTCCTTGAGCAGCACGACGGAGAGCAGCAGCACGACTCTGACATCCACGAGTGAGAGCAGCAGCACCCTCACTAGTACCTTGACGTTGACCAGCACGTCACAGACCAGCCGTGCGGCGAGCAACAGCACAACTCTGACATCCACGAGTGAGGCCAGCAGCGTGTCGCTCACCAGCTCCTTGAGCAGCACGACGGAGAGCAGCAGCACGACTCTGACATCCACGAGTGAGACCAGCACAACCACCCTCACTAGCACGAGTGCAACCAGCACCCTCACTAGTGCCGTGACGTTGACCAGCACGTCACAGACCAGCCGTACGGCGAGCAGCAGCACAACTCTGACATCCACGAGTGAGGCCAGCAGCGTGTCGCTCACCAGCTCCTTGAGCAGCACGACGGAGAGCAGCAGCACGACTCTGACATCCACGAGTGAGGGCAGCAGCACCCTCACTAGTACCGTGACGTTGACCAGCACGTCACAGACCAGCCGTACGGCGAGCAGCAGCACAACTCTGACATCCACGAGTGAGGCCAGCAGCGTGTCGCTCACCAGCTCCTTGAGCAGCACGACGGAGAGCAGCAGCACGACTCTGACATCCACGAGTGAGAGCAGCAGCACCCTCACGAGCACCGTAATGTTGACCAGCACGTCACAGACCAGCCGTGCGGCGAGCAGCAGCACAACTCTGACATCCACGAGTGAGACCAGCACAACCACCCTCACTAGCACGAGTGCAACCAGCACCCTCACTAGTGCCGTGACGTTGACCAGCACGTCACAGACCAGCCGTACGGCGAGCAGCAGCGCAACTCTGACATCCACGAGTGAGGCCAGCAGCGTGTCGCTCACCAGCTCCTTGAGCAGCACGATGGAGAGCAGCAGCACGACTCTGACATCCACGAGTGAGAGCAGCAGCACAACCCTCGCTTCCACAAGTGTTAGAGGTAGTGCGTGGATGACCACTTCGTTAAGCAGTACGACGGAAAGCAGCAGCACGACTCTGACTTCCACGAGTTCTGCTAGCACTTTGTCAAGCACGACAGAGAGCAGCACCACTACCATGACTACTACGAGTGAGACTAGCACTACCGCCACACTCACTACGGCCATCATCCTAACTACGACCGCCGCTAGCACCACTGCGACCACCACTACTACCCTGACTACGACCACTACCCTCACTTCGGCCACCGCCACCCTCACTACGACCCTCAGCACCAGCGAAACTAGGACCACTGACAGCTCCACTACACCAACCAGCGCCACTGCGACTATCACAAGCTCTCTGACTACGACCACCAGCACCAGTGCAACTATGACCACTGACAGCTCCACCACGATGACCAGCACAACTGCGACCTCCACCACCACCACCCTCATCACGATGACCACCCCCACTTCGGTCACCGCCACACTCACTACGACCACCACCCGAACTACGACCACCACTAGCGCCAGTGCAACTAGCACCTCTGAAAGCTCCACTACAATGACCAGTGCCACTGCGACCACGGCCACCCTCACTACGACCACTACAAGCACCAGTGCAACTAGGACGAGGACTACTTTAAGCACAAGCAGCACCTCGACGACGAGTAACTCAGAGACAGCGAGCAGCAGCACAACATGGACAGACACGACAGGGTCATTCAGCACTACGATTAGCAGCACCAGTACGCTAACCAGCACTACGACGCCGCACACCACGACGGCATCGTCAATGAGTAGCACGAGTGGTACAAGTAGCACAACATCATCATTGACCACCGTTACTTTCATTACGACCAGCACGAGCGCCAGTGCAACGAGCACCACTGAAACCTCTTCTACAGCGACCAGCATTTCCGATAGCTCTACTACCAGCGGCACTACCACTACCACTGAAAGCTCCAGTGTGACCAGCAGCACGACGGCGACTACTTCCAGTGCTACCAGTACCTCAGAAACTTCGACTTCGGTGACCACCACCAGTGCAACTAGCACTACCGAAACCTCCACCACAACGACCGCCACTACAACTACTGCCACGACCACCACGACTCCTTTGTTTGTCGTCAGCAGCGAGTTGTCGTTTGCGAGCAGTGGGAATTCGTCGCAGGTTGAGGCCGCATCGACCGCCCACTTCCTGAGTCTTTTCCAGTGCGACGCGTCGCAGCTCCTCCTGACGGCCTCCAGGGGCGGCCGGCGGATGCAGGCGCAGAGGTCGCTGACGAGCGCGGGGAATGCCACGACAAACGACACGTGGGAAATCGTTTTCGAAGTCGTGGCGCCCGAGCAGGAGGCAAACTCGTACTTAGAAACCGCCCAGAAGATGGCCACCAACATCTCTAACGGCAGCTCGGGCGCCGCCGGATTGGCCCAGAGCTTTGTAGACCAGGGCTTGGAGCTTGACGAGGACTCGCTGGACATGAGCGACCCAGATATCAAGGTCGTCACGGTAACGAGGACGACCGTGAGCGTCACGGAGACCAGCACCGGGACAAGTACCACCATGACTAGCACCATTACAAACACAATGACTACTAGCTCCTCGAGTACCACCGAAACGACCATCACCACGACCGCGACGAGCTCAACAGCGACCACCGCCAGTGCGACCAGCATCTCCGAAAGCTCGACTACCAGCCTTAGTAGCTTCAGTGCAACTAGTACCTCTAAAATCTCCACTACGAGTATCACAGCCACGAGCAGTTCAGGCACCTCTGCAACACACACGAGTGTGACGACGATAAGCACGAGTGCGACCTCAGGCAGTTCGGTTTCGAGTGAAACACAGTCGAGCAGCACGACAACAATGAGCACGACTTCCCACAGTACAGTTTCGAGTGAAACGCAGTCGAGCAGCGCGACGACGACGAGCACGAGCGCAAGCAGCTCCACAACGGCGACAGTCACGACTGGGTCATTCAGCACTACGGCAAGCACTACCACGACGTCGTCGTTGACAACTTCGTTCGCTACTACGAGCGCTACCAGCAACACGACGGCATCGGCGACCACTGGGACTTCCAGTAAGACGTCCTCTACCAGTATACCTGTGACAAGACGCAGTGTGAGTTCGAGCAGCACGGTCACGAGAAGTACAGAAACGAGCACGTCGATGACGGCAAGCACCCTGACCCTCACAGGCACAAGCAGTATCTCGATTCCATATACCTCGAGTACAACCCTGACCCTCACGGGTACAATCAGCATCTTCGCGACATCGACGACATCGGTATCCACCGAGACGGCTACCTCGGGTACGACCCTCACTGTCACAAGCACAACCGGCAGCTCGACGGTGTCGATGACATCGACTTCTACCAAGACCCCAACCTCCTCACTCTCGTCCGCTTCTTTCACATCTGGTTCGCTCACCATGACCAGCGGCACGACCGCAACGACGATCTCGTCGTTGGCATCGTCGCTGACGTCGCTGACCACGACCACCCTTACCGCCTCGTCGTCAACGGTAACGGCGACCGCGACTGTCGCCGCAAACCCTTACGTGGTGCGGCAGACGCTGTCGTTCTCCAGCACCGGCACGCAGGACGAGGTGCGCGAGGCCGTCACCGAGGTGCTGCTCGCCCTTCTGAGCGTGACGAGTGACCAGCTGACAGTGACGGTGTCCGAAGCGGCCGTGCGGAGGCTGGCCGCCGGCGCGCCGGCGACGCCGACGCCCGCGCGCAGGCTGACGGTCGCCACGGCGTGGCGGGCGGTCTACGAGGTTGTGGTGGCAGACTACACCACCGCGTCGCAGGTCACGCAGGCGGCTGGGGCGATGAGCGGCTCCGCCGGGACGTTCTCGCAGGAGCTGGGCGGCGCCCTCGCGAACCGCGGCCTTGCGCTCGAGGCGGGCTCGGTGACGACGGGCGCGCTGTCGATGTCGGGAGGGCCACAGCTCGACGACGTGGGGGCCACGTCGGACTCGCAGGCCTCGGCCACGTTGATCCTCTTCGTGGGCGTCGGCGTGGGGGTGCTCTTGTGCTGCGGCGGCGTCCTGTGCATCGTCCGCTCGCGGCTTGCGAAGGGCGGGGCGGCGGGCTTCGACGTCGACGTCCCCGATGTCGAGCAGGGCGCTGGCGTGCGGCCGGACGACGCGAGTCCTCGCCTTCGCAGCGGCGGGGGCAGCAGCGGGCCCGATGCGTCGCCTCGTGAGGCGGATGAGCTGCCCGTGCGGCAGCGTTTGGCTCGCACGTCTGGGAGGGCTGGGAGAGCTCGAAGCACGTGCAACTGACAGCCTTGTTTCTGCACGCACGAAGTGGGTATTGAAAGAGTGGGTACAATTCCCAACAGCGGATCTTGTTCATTTTGAACAGGGCTCGCTGTCCACGCCAACGCGGCCTGTGTCCATTCGAGACAGGGGGCCGCCTGCCCAACAGCGGCCGCTGTTGGTTTGGGACAACATTTGCTGATGGGCATTGTACCCATTCTTTCCGTACCCATGTCGGGCGTCCAAATTGTTGATCATGATGGTGATCATGGTGGGTCGGATCCGCCAAGGTCGCAGCAGCAGCAGCTCGCTCTCTGTCGCATCGCAGACCCCTCGCCGGCGACCAGGCGGGTGACGGCTTGTCGCCTGGGCTGTCGCCGGCATCTAGGCGTGGTTCGCCGCCTCGTGTCCCAGGCAGGCGGGGGGGGCAGCTCCGATCCAGATGACAATCGGGGTCGCACTGGTTCCCACTCTACAGTGGGAAATCGAGATGTACCACCGCCCTGCGCTGTACGAGCGACGAGGATCGCTGCCCTTTGCGTACGTAGATCGGACAGTCCAGGTTTTTGCAGCGATGTTTATGGTGGCGAGATTTTTGGTGCCCTTTCTGAGCTTCTCCTCGTGCACAGCGTTTCACCCAACTCTGCGTTGGTCGTTTTTTGTTTTTCCTCCTTGGTTGGGTATTCGTTTTGAACAAGGGACTGTGGTCTCCACCTTCCTTCCTCCCGCCTCCCTCCCTCCTCCTGCGTCCTGCTTCCTGCTTTATTCCCAACCCTCCTTGGTTTGGTATTCGTTTTGAATAGAGCACTGCTCGCGCGTCTCCTCCCGCCTCCCTCCTGCCTCCTGCCTGCCTCCTCCTGTCTTGCCTGCGGGGGGCTGCGTTCTGTGAAACTGTCGCTACTTTCGAGGCCTGCTGGCCCGCATGCGTCAGCCACCACCCAGCACAGCCCTTGCTCCTTGCGTTTCACCCATCCAGCACAGCGTTTCGTGGCCCCATATGGGGGCTCCACCGAAGGTCCCAGTGGCATCGCCCGCATGCGTCCGCCACCACCCAGCACAGCCCTTGCTCCCTGCGTTTCACCCACCCAGTGCAGCGTTCCGTGGCCCCATAGGGAGCTCCACCGAAGGTCCCAGTGGCACCGCCCGCATGCGCCGGCCACCGCCCAGCACAGCCCTTGCTCCTTGCGTTTCACCCGCCCAGTACAACGTTTCGTGGCCCCATAGGGATCTCCACCGAAGGTCTCAGTGGCACCGCCCGCATGCGTCAGCCACCACCCAGCACAGCCCTTGCTCCCTGCGTTTCACCCACCCAGTACAGCGCTTCGTGGCCCCATAGGGAGCGCCACCGAAGAAAATATTCGTAATTGCGGTACTTACAACTGCATATGGTTGGGTCCTTCGCCAGGCTAATTTCTTTTTTCTTTTTGGTAGCGTGAACTCCTTAGAGCTTAGAGTTCTTTCGGCGTGTCAGTTGCGAGGGACGCGAGTTTCCCAAATATCCGCTGGGGCTAATGCTTGGCGCGAGCAACTGCCGAATCGCAAGACCCTTCAGGAGGGGGAGAGGGAGGGGGGCAGGAATACGCCAGCGGGGGTAGGGATCGGTCAAACGATGCTCAGTTTGCCTCCTCCTGCTGCTCATCGAGCCGGCGGTCGGAGAGCCCGTTGTCGGCGCGCGCCCCGCGGGCTCGGAGGAGCAATGCTTTGTGGTGCAGAGTGTCGCGAGGGTCGATCCTAGCCGCAGGCGAACACTACGGCTGTTTTTTCTGCAGATTTGCATGTGCGGGCTCCTTGACACGAGTTTCATTGATTGCCCCAAATGCTCCGCAGCCACATTCATAGCATAGTGCACATGGCGCTGTAGCGCTGCATTTTTCTTGGTCCATATGTAGCTTGGCGACAGATCACCGGTCGACTAGTCGATGAGAGCGGAGGCGGGGGATGGCCTGTGGGGATCGGGATCGGTTAAACGATGCTCAGTTTGCCTCCTCCTGCTGCTCCTCGAGCCGGCGGTCGGGGAGCGCGTTGTCGGCGTGCGCCCCGCGGGCTCGGAGGAGCAATGCTTTGTGGTGCAGGGTGCCACGAGGGTCGATTTTCGCCGCAGGGGAACACTACGGCTGTTTTTTCTGCAGATTTGCACGTGCGGGCTCCTTGACACGAGTTTCATTAATTGCCCCAAGTGCTCCGCGGCCACGCTCCTTCATGTGCTAAACGTATGCTTTTCGGTCAAGGTTGCCCCAAGAAGGGCCCAATCTGGGTTCCCCCCCCCTCCCTGGGGCCTCCCGAGCCGCTCCCCGGCGGCTCCTTCGGCGTCACTAGAGCTGGTCGCTCGTGCCCTCCCTCCATCCTTCAGGAGGGGAAAAAACACAGACACAATTAATCCTCGATTCCCCAGAAAATATGGGACAATATGGGCATTGGGGGGGAAGACACAAATCCAGAAAATATGGGAAACTATGGGGGATATGTTTATTTGTGTGTATTTATTTGTGTGTCCTGGGGCCCCTTCAGTCCTATCTTCCAGACTCTCCTTACCATTATCAAAAGGCTGCCGTCTCTGCCGCCGACCCCAAATCGGGGCCTTGCGTTTTGGTTTTCGGTCGAGGCTGCTAGGCGCTGCTGAGGGAAGCCCCTAGATAGCCCAACAGTGGACAAAATGTCCCAATAGGACTCCCAGCTTGCCACTCGAGAGCCCATGTTTCAATTTTGCCCGAGAGGCCCCTTAGACGGCCCAAAAGGCAAACAATAGTTGTGCTTGAGGTCATTGAGAGATTATTGGGTTCTCGTTTTTTTTCGGGCGTCTGTCAGCCCAAGAGGGCCCAGTAGGTCTCCTAGACGAGCCCACGACGGCCCAAGAGAGCCCCCAAGGCGGCCCAAGACGGCCCAAGAAGGCCCCAAGAGGGGCTCAAGATTGGGCAGTTAGATCCCCCTCCAAATAGGCCTCTAAGAGGCTCCAAGAGGTCTCCGAGGGCCCCCGCCACCCGACAGGGCTTACAGAGACGAGATTCCTATATGTTTCGTTCGTCTTTGAAGGATGTTCGCGTTCTCGTTTTCCAGGCTTCTTGATCGCCCAAGACGGCCCAAGAGGGCCCCAAGACGGCTGAAGACAGCCCCACCCCCAGCGATTTGTGGCTTTCCTCTCGGGGCATTCGCCAGTAGGGGCCATGAGGCCTAGGAGGGCCTCGCGAGCTCATTGAGATGCCCCAAGACAGCACCGAGAGCCGCCAACACAGTCGCTTCGCCATCGTGCTATCGTCCTCCTTCTGCTGACTCGTCCCTGATATTCCTTCCTCGGCCTCCAGCGCCTGCTCTCAAGACCCGGCCTGCCCATGGCAGGATCTCTAGGGCATTTTTCGATAACCAGCTCGGGCTCGGTGGCTGCTGTGCAGCACTCCACGCTCTCCGCATACCATACCGGCGGGGAGACCATATTCATCCTCGCCCCATTTGCCCGCAGACGGTGCCGCAGTCGGCGCCCCTCCCTCCACAAAAAAACCATCCTCGCCCCATTTCCGTTTCGTCGTCATCACCAGCGTTGCCACGCGTAAACATTCAGACGGCGATGAATAGTATATCCAGTTGTTCATTCAGTGTTTCTTCTCGTGTTGCCAGTAGTTGTCAATGAAGACTGCGTGGAGGCCATAAGTCGGCACATCATTGTTTGGAGGTTTTTGCCGCCTCTGCTGCGGACCCCAGAGAACGTTCCTCGCGCAGTTGAATTCATGGCCACGGAACTTTATCAAGCTGAGGTCCAGAGGTTCCCTTCCTGAACTCGTTTGGGTTAGGCGTTTGTGTTTTTCGTTTGGGCGACGGTCCCGAGATGTCCTCTCGGGGTTCGCTCCAGTTGTCTGGCGACTTCTGAGTCCTGCTGTCCAGAGGGTACGTTGGGCCGTCTTGGGTCGATGTTGGGTTCTCTTGGAGAGCATTTGGACGCAAGGTTGGGCTTTTGCTGGGCTATCTCCTCCTTTTCCGCTGCCTCTCGGCCTCTCCTCGTCCTCTTTCCCCTAGCCTCCTCCTACTCTGCTTTTTGGCCTTCCGCTCCTCGAGCGGCTCCCATGATGATCATGGCGATGATGATGATGCTGATGATGATGGTGATGATGATGATGATAATGATGCTGGTGATGATGACGATGCTGCTGATGACGATGATGGTGATTCTGATGCTGATAGTGATGATGCTGCTGATGATGATGATGGTGATGCTGATGCTGCTGATGATGATGGTGATCATCGTGACAATGGTGATGCTGCTGCTGCTGATGATGATGCAACTCATCATGGTGATGACGACGATGATGGTGATGCTGCTGCTGATGATGCTGATGCTGATGCTGATGATGATGCTGCTGCTGATGATTATGATGATTATGATGATACTGATGATGCTGATGATGATGATGACGATGATGATGATGAGGAGGATGATGATGATGATGATGATGATGACGATGATGATGCTGCTGATGATGATAATGCTGATGATGATGCTTATGCTGCTGATGATTATGTTGATGATTCTGATGTTGCTGCTGCTGATAATGCTGATGATGCTGATGCTGATAATGATGATGCTGATGCTGCTGATGCTGGTGATGATGATGCTGCTGATGATGATGATGATGATGATGATGCTGTTGATGATGATGATGATGATGATGCTGATGATGATGATGATGATGATGATGATGATGATGATGATGATGATGATGATGATGATGATGATGATGATGATGATGATGATGATGATGATGATGATGATGATGATGATGATGCTGATGATGATGATGATGATGATGATGATGATGATGATGATGATGATGATGATGATGATGATGATGATGATGATGATGATGATGATGATGATGATGATGGGTCAGGTGGGGAGTCGGGGTCGGTTCCAGGCCAGGAATTGTCGGGCGCGGGGGCCAACATAAGTTTTGGGCGGGGAAGATGTCGGGGCACGGTGGGGGTCCGGATGGGCGGTCGGGGTCATTGTCGGGTTCGGGGGGCCAAGAGGAGAGGTTCTGGGCGAGGAAGATGCCCGGGCACGGTGGGGGTCAGTGTGGGGGGTCGGGATCGGTTGGAGGGTAGGGGTTGTCGGGTGTGGGGGGCAAGAACAGAGGTTCTGGGCGGGGAAGATGCCAGGGCACGGTGGGGGTCAGAGTGGAGGGTCGGAGTCGGTTCCAGGCCAGGATTATCGGGTGCGGGTAGGCGAGAACAGAGGTTCTGGGCGGGGAAGGTGCCGGGGGCACAGTAGGGGTCAGGGTGGGGGGTCCGGGTTGGTTCCAGGCCAGGAATTGACGGGTTGCGAGGGGCCAATGACAGAGGTTCTGGTTTGGGAAAATGCCAGGGCACGGTGGGGGTCCGGGTGGGGGGTCGGGGTCGGCTCCAGGCCAGGAATTGCCAGGTGGGGGCCAAGAACAGAGGTTCTGGGCGGGGAAGATGCTGGGGCACAGTGGGGGTCAGGGTGGGCGGCTGGGGTCGGTTCCAGGGCACGAACTGTCGGGTGTGGGGGGCGCATAGAGGTTCTGGGCGGAGACGATGCCGGGGCACGCTGGAGGTCAGGGTCGGGGTCGGGGGCGGTTCCAGGCTAGGAATTCTCGGGTGCGGGGGGGACGAACAGAGGTTCTGGGCGGGGAAGATACCTGGGAACGGTGGGGTCAGGGTGGGGGGTCGGGGTCGGCTCCAGGCCAGGAATTCTTGGGTGCGGGGGGCCAAGAACATATGTTCTGGGCGAGCAAGATGCCGTGGCACAGTGGGGCTCAGGGTGGGCGGCTGGGGTCGGTTCTAGGGTACGAATTGTCGGGTGTGGGGGGCGCATAGAGGTTCTGGGCGGAGACGATGCCGGGGCACGCTGGAGGTCAGGGTCGGGGTCGGGCGGTTAACAGGCTAGGAATTCTCGGATGCGGGGGGGACGAGCAGAGGTTCTGGGCGGGGAAGATACCTGGGAACGGTGGGGTCAGGGTGGGGGGTCGGGGTCGGCTCCAGGCCAGGAATTCTTGGGTGCGGGGGGCCAAGAACATATGTTCTGGGCGAGCAAGATGCCGTGGCACAGTGGGGCTCAGGGTGGGCGGCTGGGGTCGGTTCCAGGGCACGAATACTCGGGTGTGGGGGGCGCATAGAGGTTTTGGGCGGAGACGATGCCGGGGCACGCTGGAGGTCAGGGTCTGGGTCGGGGGCGGTTCCAGGCTAGGAATTCTCGGATGCGGGGGGGGACGAACTGAGGTTCTGGGCGGGGAAGATGCCGGGGAACGGTGGGGTCAGGGTGGGGGGCTGGGGTCGGCTCCAGGTCAAGATTTGCCGGGTGCGGGGGGCCAAGAACATATGTTCTTGGCGGGGAAGATGCCGGGGCACGGTGGGGGTCAGGGTGGGGGGTCGGGGTTGGTTCCAGGCCAGGAATTGTCGAGTGCGGGGGGCAAGAACAGAGATTTTGGGCGGGGAAGATGCGGGGGCACGGTGGGGGTCAGGGTGGGGGTCGGGATCGGTCTCTGGCCAGGAATTCTCGGGTGCGGGGGGGGCAAGAACAGAGGTTCTGGGCGGGGAAGATGCCGGGGGACGGTGGGGTTCAGGGTGGGGGGTCGGGGTCGGTTCCAGGCCAGGAATTGTCGGGTGCGGGGGGCCAAACCTAGTGGTTCAGGAGCTTCTTGGATGCATATGATGGGCTCGTGGGAGGCCTCTCTGGGGCTCCCCTGGGGTCGTTCAAGGGGTCTTTGTGGCCCGTTGTGAAGGCATCGTGGGCCGTCTTGGACGTCCTGGAGAGAAGTGGAGCTGTTAGGAAATGCTTCTAAGGTGTCTGAGAGACGATGGGTGCAGAAAATTGAGGCCCAGAGGCGCGGAAGTAGCGCCAGTCAGTTTCCGGACCGCCCTGCCCTTGCCCTCGAGGGCCCTTCTTCAACGAGGATGTTGGACCTCGTGGGGAGGGATAAAGACTTGTACAAAGCTGTCAAGGGGGACCTTCCGAGCCAACCCTGTCACGCGCGGCACTTGGCATCCCCAGGATCCTGAAGGCGGGTGCCGGGGCTTCTTGGGGGTCCTGTCGGGGCCGCTGGACGTCGGGGTTCTTCAGGGCCATCTTGCATTTGGAGGAGAGCCCCCGGGGACCCTTCGAGGTCGTCCTCGAGGCCCCTCTTTTTTGGCCTCCGGGGCCGTCTTGGGGGCCTCTTGGGCTATCTTGAGGGATTCTGGGGCCGCGTCCAGGCTCTCTGGGGTGCATTTTTGGCTGACGTGGGTTCGTTTGGGGAGTCTCTGGGGGTGGTTTTGAGCTCTCGGATGCCCGAGGCGGCGAGCACGCAAAAAGTTCAAAGAGCCATAGGAACAACACTGTTTTTTTGCCTCCAGCACCTTGGCGTGGCGTGTTTGGAGTTTCTTGGGGGCGTCCTGAGGCCATCTTGAGTGCTCTAGACGGTGTCCTCCTCCTCCTCCTCCTCCTCCTCCTCCTCCTCCTCCTCCTCCTCCTCCTCCTCCTCCTCCTCCTCCTCCTCCTCCTCCTCCTCCCCCTCCTCCCCTCCTCCTCCCTCCCCCTCCTCCTCCTCCCCCTCCTCCTAATCCTCCGCCTCCTCCCTCCCTCCCTCCCTCCCTCCTTGTCCGGGTGCGTCGGCGCCTCTCTGAAGCCGCCTCGCAAGGCCTTTTTTGGGCCGCGTGGATGCGGCGGAGGCTGGATGTGGAGGCTCCGACGGCTCGGGAGAAGCCTGGGCGAGTTCCCGGACCCCCCCCGCCTGGACCCCACCTCCTAGAGATTTTGGACCCCAGGGGAGGGGGAAGAGGGAGTCGGGGGCGGAAAAGAGGGGGGTGATGACTAGGGGGGGGTGGATATCATGGCGGGGGCCATGATATTTCCCCAGATTTCATGGTGCCTCCTCTTATTTCATTACGTCCCTGGCCCCCCCGCTGGGCCGCGCACATGCCGCCAGTCATGATTTGCACCCCCCCTCTTGGACACCCCCCTCTTTGCCACCAAATCTATTGCCCCACCCCCTTGTCGCTGGACCCCCTTTCGGGTCAACCCGAAACTAGGTTTGCCTAAGGGGTGTTTACTTGATCAAAGTTTGGTGCCTCGGGGGTTACTTTCCCGTTCCTCGGAGATTCCCCAGTTTCCCCGCCCCTGGTGCCTCCGATTCTTACGTTGACCGTTGCCCGGAGGTTCTCTGGGTTCCCTGGGTTCCCTGGGTTCCCCGAGTTCCCTGGGTTCCTCGGGTTCCCCGCCCCCAGTGCCTCGTTTTTCTTATTGTGCCTGTGCCAAGCAATGCCAATCATTGCCAAGCAATGCCAAGCACAGCGCCCATGCAATAGGAAGTTTTCCCCTAATTGGGGTCCAGCTGGGTTGAAGTTTTTTCGCAACGCGCACCCCCAGAGGTCTGGATCCCTCTCAGGGGACTGGCTTTTCATCCTTAATTGTTTTGTGACGGTCCCGTGGCCAGGTAAAGGCCCCCACGTAGCCCGGATCGTCGACCTCCCTGAACCACTTAGGGATTTTGTAGCCCACTTCTAGGCTAGGTCAGGCCAGACATAACCCACCTCGACTTCCACTGACAACCACCCTATCCTCCCCCGCGCCGATCCCAGCAGATGCCGAAAGGTCGAGTAGGGGATAAACTGCAGAATTGATTTACCCCAAAAGTGAACTTTTTGCCGAACCTGCGAAGAATACGCAGAATTGTCGAATCTACGAACATTCTAGCCACTTTTTCGTAGTAGATGTGACGACCCCAAAATCAGCTCTGGGGCAAATCAATTCTGTCGTCGATCCTCTTCTCGAAAAGTAGCCGGAACTCTTCGTGGTCCCTGTAGTTCTCGAGTTCTCGAATTCTGCAGTCGAACCCCCTTCTCAAATTCTATAGTGGAATCCCCTTCTCGAATCCCCTGCTCGATCCCCTTCTCGAATTCTGTAGTCGAACCCCCTTCTCGAAGTCTGTAGTCGAATCCCCTTCTCGATCCCTTTGCTCGATCCCCGTCTCGAATTCTGTAGTCGAATCCGCTTCTCGTTTTCTGCAGCCGAACCCCCTTCTCGAAGTCTGTAGTCGAATCCCCTTCTCGAATCCTTTGCTCGATCCCCGTCTCGAATTCTGCAGTCGAACCAGCTTCTCGTTTTCTGCAGTCGAACCCCCTTCTCGTTTTCTGCAGTCGAATCCCTTTCTCGAGTCCCCTGCTCGATCCCCGTCTCGAATTCTGTAGTCGAATCCCCTTTTCGAATTCTGTAGCCGAACCCCTTTCTTGAGTTCTGTAGTGGAATCTCCTTCTCAGTTCCCCTGCTCGATCCCCTTCTCGTTTTCTGTAGTCGAATCCCCTTTTCGAATTCTGTAGTCGAACCCCCTTCTCGAATTCTGTAGTCGAACCCCCTTCTCGAATCCCCTTCTCGATCCCCGTCTCGTATTTTGTAGTCGATCGAATCCCCTCCTCAAATTCTGAAGTTGAATCCCCTTCTCGAATTCTGTGGTCGAATCCCCTTCTCGAATCCCCTGCTCGATTTCCTTCTCGTTTTCTGTCGTCGTATCCCCTTCTCAAATTCTGTAGTCGAGCCCCCTTCTCGAATTCTGTAGTCGAAGCCCCTTCTCGAATCCCCTGCTCGATCACCTTCTCGTTTTCTGTGGTCGAATCCCCTTCTCGTTTTCTGTAGTCGAACCCCCTTTTCGAATTCTGTAGTCGAACCGCCCTCTCGAATCCCGTGCTCGATCCTCTTCTCGAATTCTGTAGTCGAATCCCTTTCTCGAATTCTGTCGTAGAATCCCTTTCTCATTTTCTGTAGTCGAATCCCCTTCTCGAATTCTGTAGTCGACTCCTCTTCTCGAAGGCTGTAGTCGAGCCCCCTTCTCGAATCCCCTGCCCGATCCCCTTCTCGTTTTCTGTGGTCGAATCCCCTTCTCGAATTCTGTAGTCGAATCCCCTTCCTGAGTTCTGTCGTCGGATCCCCTTGTCGAATTCTGTAGTCGAGCCCGCCTCTCGCATCCCCTGCTCGATCACTCCTCGAATTCTGTAGTCGAGTCCCCTTCTCGCGTTCTGTAGCCGAACCCCCTCCCCTAGTTCTGTGGCCGCATCCCCTTCTCGAATTCTGTAGTCGAGCCCCCTTCTCGGACCCCCTGCTCGGTCCCCTTCTCGTTTTCTGCAGTCGAGTACCCTTCTCGAATTCCGTAGTCGGACCCCTTCTCGAATTCAATAGTCGGATCCCCTTCTCGAATTCTGTAGTCGAACCCCCTTCCTCGAACTCTGTAGTCGAGTCCTCCTCTCGAACCCCCTGCTCGGTCCCCTTCTTGTTTTCTGCAGTCAAATCCCCTTCTCGAGTTCTGTAGTCGATTCCCCTTCTCGAATTCTGTAGTCGAGTTCCCTTCTCGAATCCCCTGCTCGATGCCCTTCTCGTTTTCTGTAGTCGAATCCCCTTCTCGTTTTCTGTAGTCGAGTCCTCTTCTCGAATTCTGTAGCCGAGTCCCTTTTTCGAATCCCCTGCTCGATTCCCTTGTCGTTCTCTGTAGTCGAATCCCCTTCTCGAAGTCTGTGGCCGGGCCCCCTTCTTGAATTCCGTAGTCGAATCCCATTCTCGGACCCCCTGCTCTGTCCCCGTCTCGTTTTCTGCAGTCGAGTCCCCTTCTCGAGTTCTGTAGTCGAACCCCCTTCTCGAATTCTGTAGTCACGCCCCTTTCTCGAATTCTGTAGTCGAGCCCCCTGCTTGACCCCCTTCTCGTTTCCTGCAGTCGAATCCCCTGTTCGAATTCTTTAGTCGAGCCCCGTTCTCGAATCCCCTGCTCGATTCCCTTCTCGTTTTCTGAAGTCGAATCCCCTTCCCGAGTTCTGCATTCGAGCCCCCTTCTCGAATTCTGTAGTCGAGCTCCCTTCTCGAATCCCCTGCTCGATGCCCTTCTCGTTTTCTGTAGTCGAATCCCCGTCTCGAGTTCTGTAGTCAAACCCCCTTCCTCGAATTTTGCAGTCGAGTCCTCCTCTCGAATTCCATGCTCGATCCCCTTCTCGTTTTCTGTAGTCGAATCACCTTCTCGAGTTCTGTGACCGAGCCCCCTTCTCGGACCCCCTGCTCGACCCCCTTCTCGTTTTCTGCAGTCGAGCCCCCTTCTCGAATCCCCTGCTCGATCCCCTTCTCGTTTTCTGTAGTCGAATCCCCTCCTCGAGTTCTGTAGTCGAGTCCTCTTCTCGAATTCTGTAGTCGAGCCCCCTTCTCGAATCCCCTGCTCGATCCCCCTTCTCGTTTTCTGTAGTCGAATCCCCTCCTCGAGTTCTGTAGTCGGATCCCCTTTTCGAATTCTGTAGTCGAGCCCCCTTCTCGAATGCCCTGCTCGATTCCCTTCTCGTTTTCTGTAGTCGAATCACCTCCTCGAGTTCTGTAGTCGAACCCCCTTTCCGAATTCTGTAGTCGAGCCCCCTTCTCGAATCCCCTGCTCGAATCCTCTCCTCGTTTTCTGTAGTCGAATACCCTCCTCGATTTCTGTAGTCGAACCCCCTTCTCGAATTCTGTAGTCGAGTCCCCGTCTCCAATCCCCTGCTCGAATCCCCTTCTCGTTTTCTGTAGTCGAATCCCCTCCTCGAGCCCTGTAGTCGAATCCCCTTCTCGAATTCTGTAGTCGAGTCCCCTCTCGAGTCCCCTGCTCTGTCCCCTTCTCGTTTTCTGTAGTCGAATCCCCTTCTCGAGTTCTGTAGTCGAATCCCCTTTCTCGAATTCTGTAGTCGAGCCACCTTCTCAAATTCCCTGCTCGAATCCTCTCCTCGAGTTCTGTAGTCGAATCCCCTTCTCGAGTTCTGTAGTCAGGTCCGCCTCTCAAGTCCCCTGCTGGAAGCTCCTTATCCTTTTCTGCAGTCGAATCCCCTTCTCGAGTTCTGTAGTCGATTCCCCTTCTCGAATTCTGTAGTCGAGCCCCCTTCTCGAATCCCCTGCTCGGCCCCCTTCTCGTTTTCTGCAGTCGAATCGCCTCTTCGAGTTCTGTAGTCGAACCTCCTTCTCGTTTTCTGTAGTCGAATCCCCTTCTCGTTTTCTGTAGTCGAGCCCCCTTTTCGAATCCCCTGCCCGAATCCCCTCCTCGTTTTCTGTAGGCGCATCCCCTCCTCCTCCTCCTCCTCCTCCTCCTCCTCCTCCTCCTCCTCCTCCGCCCGTGGTGGGTTGTTCGCTTCACGACGCGAGGGGGCCTTGCATTTGCCGCGTCGTCCGCCGCGCCGTCGGCACTCGCTTCGCCCCGACAGCGCCTCGCCTCGCCGCCCGCCCCTGTGCGGGCGGCGAGACCTCCTCCTCCACATGCTCCTCCTCCTGCTGCTCCTGCTGCTCCTGCTGCTCCTGCTGCTCCTCCTCCTCCTCCTTCCTCCTCCTCCTCCTCCTCCATCTCCTCCTCCTCCTCTCCTCCTCTCCTCCTCCTCCCCATCCTCCTCTTCCCCCCGTCTCCACCTCCTCCCTCCTCCTCCTCCTCCTCCTCCTTCCTCCTCGTCCTCCTCCTCCTCCTCCTACTTCTCCTCTATCTCCTCCCTCGACATCATCCTGCTCCTCCTCCTCCGCCTCCTCCTCCTCCTCCTCTGCCTCCGGGGCTCGAGAGACGGGGGCCAACGCAAGACCTCCTCGCGTTGCGAGAAAGTCACGGCGGGAGGTTTTTCGCCATCTATTCGGCCTCCAGGGGCTCTCGCCGGGCCTCAGAGCCGTCATACAACGAGTCAGGGTGAAGGGCTGGTTCCCGGGAAGGGGTCCGGCGCCTGGGGGTCACGTCACGGACAAATCACGGCGTCGGGGGTCTGGGACGCAAGCGGGGGCCAGTCCAAGCGTCGGATCTTGCAGGATCTTGCAGATCCCGGGTTGCATTGGCCCTTGCCTGGGTGCAGGTTCCTGCAGGATCTTGCGGGATCCTGCAAGGCCGGGCTGGCCCGCGTTTGCAGTGGCCCGGGTCAGTAGAGCCCCGATCAGGTGGCGGGCGATGACCCTCGAGGAGTCGCACTGCGGCCTCTACGATCGCCGCGGTGGCCCCGCCTCCTCCGACGGGATCACGGGGGCTCAAGGTGGGACAAAAGAGAGAGGCACGGCCGAAGGCTTCTCGCCATCCTCGGCCTCCGGGTGGGGAGACTTGTCGGGCCTTGGGACCGTCGAAAACGGACTCGGGAGGAAGCGCCAGTCCCAATGAGGGGTCCAGTCTTGACTGGGCCCCGGAAGGGGCAGTGCTGTTTTGGGCCGGTTTCGACAGACTGTCTTTGGAGCATGAAGACGTTACACAAAACGGTTCGAGGCTCTGGGGTTAGAGCAGGAACCGGAGCCAGAAAGAAGAACGGTGGCGGAGCAGGGGGGAAAAACACGATGCCAGAAGCGGCCACAGAAGAGGCAGAACGGAACAGGTAAACATCAAAATTCGAAGGATGCTATGTGCATGCGGAGTAGGTCAGTACGGAGTGGTCGGTCTCCGTCTGGGCCTACTCCGTCCAGGCTTAGCCTCTCTTGATCGGATGCTAAGTTCGTGCGGGGCAAGACCGCACGGAGTGCTCGGCCTCTGTCTGGACTTACTCCGCCGGGATTTAGCTCTTACTGATAAGATCAGCACAGAATGACCCCGTTCTTTTTCGGGCGACGAGACCTCTGCATATGGCCTGGGCAGCGACGGTGGAAATGTGAGCGACGCAAAATAACGGTGTCGTTTTCGCCGACATCGGGGCGTAAGCTGCCCGCGTCAGGTCGCGCGTGAGCGCCCTCGTCTGCAAAGTAGCGTTTTGCGCTGGCGGCCTACGTGAGCCACCGCGTAAGGTCGCTGTGCCATCTCGCGCAAGACCCGTTTTTGATCGCCGCTCATGTGTAGATCTCGTTGCCCTGTCGTTGCCAGGGCCCACTGAGGTTAGAAAGCTTGGGGTTCGCTAGGGACTGGTTTCCCCCTCAAGACCGACGAAAGCTTATTCTTCCCCCCCCCCGAGACCCTCCCGAGAGCCTCCCAGAGGCCTTCCCGGAGGGTTTGCGGAGGGCTTCGGGAGGGCATCGGAGGGCTTCGGGAGGGAAACCAGTCCCTCGCGAACCCTGGACCTTCTGAACGTGTGGCCTGGCCAGCGGCGGTGGACACGTCCAGGAGGGGAAAAGACACACACAGACACACTTCATCGTCGATTCCCCAGGAAGATCTGGGAAAATATGGATGGAGGGGGGGGGAGAACACAAGCCCAGAACATGTGGGAAAGTAGGGGGAATCCGGTTCTTTGTGCGTATTTACCTGTGTGTCCTTCGCGCGGCGCCAGCCTCGAACGAGCAGTCTCTGCGGCGGCGACCGCGTGGCCGGGGCGCCCCGCTGCAGGGGTCGTTCGGCCGTCCGCGCCGGGGCGCCCCACTCCGCAACAGAAAATGCACTGGCACGCAGACATGGGGCGACGAGATCTATGCATATCCACTGCTCCTGGCCAGGCCCATCCTGGGCCCAGGAGCGGTGTGTATGCCTCCCTGGCCAAGCCAGGAGGGCGTATACACCGCTCTTGGGCCCAGGATTGGCCTGGCCGGGAGCAGTGGATATGCATAGATCTCGTCGCCCTGCAAACACCAACACTCTTTGCTGCCCCTGCGCCGGGGGCCCCTCCGCGCGTGCAGACCTCGGCGCCCCGTCGCTGCCAGGGCCCTCCGGGGCCCAGCAGGCGCCGGCCCCGGGGGAGCTCGGCGGCGCTCTTCGGGCGCCGCGCCCCTGGCGCGGAGGCCGACGCCCCCCCCCTCAGGGAGGGAAGAAAGCACACAGACACAATCCATCGTCGATTCCCCAGAAAATATGGGAAAATATGTAAAGATATCTGGGTGGGGGGAAGACGAAAGCCCAGGGGGGAAGACGAAAGCCCAGAGCCTCTGGGAAGATAGGGGGAATCCTGTTATTCGTGCGTCTTTATGTGCGTGTCCCAGGGCCCCTTCACCCCCGGCGAGGGGGCGGGCGGCCGAGGCTGCGCGTGTGGGCAGTGGCCCAGAATCGGCCGGCGTCGAATCGGCGTCGCCGCAACGTGCTTTGTGTTGTTCGCCGAGCGCGTTCCACTGCTCGCAGAGTGCCTGATCGCAAACGTCCGAAGAGCACATGTCTGCTCTGATGTGTAATTTATCGTGGAGCCCCCACGGGGGATCCAGGCCATTTGCGAGTAGTTACTTTGCGAGTAGTGGAACGCGCTCGTCGATACATTATATGCGCCGTGGCGGGCGCTTTCTGGCCACACCGCTCGGGAAACTGATGTACTACAAGATGGGTGTACCAGATGTTCGGGTCGGACGCGCGCCTCCAATGAGGACTTGTAGTACTAGTTTGTTTTTGTGCCTCCCATCGAACGATCTGCGCGCTCGGAGAGCGACGGTCGTTCATCGGCGGCGGAATCCGCACCCCAGCGTGGGCTCCCTCGAGTCATAACAAAGATCACAACGGGAGGTTTTTCGATATTTTCGGCCTTTGGGGGCCCTCGCCGGGCCTTGGGAACGTCAGAGAGCGACTCGGGATTACAAACCGGTCCCGAGGAATGGGTCGAGACCTTTCGGGATCGACGCCATGACAAATTCATGATGTCGGGGGTCTGGAACTCTCGCCGATCACGATCCAGGCAACTCGATGGGCGGCGGGTGCAGGGCTCGGAACTTGTCGAGCACGTGGCGAAATCCGAACCCTGCCCCCAGCTCCCATCGATTCATCAGAATCGATGGTTGGTGGGGGTACAGTCGAGGTCGGATGTCGCCACCCACGAAGGCTGCACCGACCAGCGCTGCGTCAGAAATCAACGCCGACGTCATCGCGACGCGAGCCCGTCGATGCCAGATCCATCCAGGGCGCTCCCCAGGGCGGCTTTTTGTCCTCGGTTCCGCCAGCGGAATGCCGGCGGGAGAGCAGGCGGACGCAAAAGACGCCCCCCCACCCAAGAGACGCCAGCTCCTCGTTCCTCCCTCCGAGCTCGTTCGGCGTCCCCAGAGGGCGGCGATCTCCTCGGGACGCGCGCGTGTTGGCCCCGCGTGCGTTTGCCCCGCTCAGCTCTGTCGATAGCATGCAGCCCGTGCTGGTCCTCTGGCTACGCCACCTGCGTTGCACCAGGGGGCTTCGGTGGACAGTTGCACCAGAGGGCTTCGGTGGACAGGCACGCGCTGGCGCACTAACTTTTCGATCGGGGGCGCCAGCGGACCTGGGCGAGAGGGTCGGGGCTGGCGGGGCGCGCCGGGCATGGGGCGCGCGGAGCGGGTGGAGAAGCAGAGAGCGGCTGCGGAGGAGGGAGGAGGAGGAGGGGGAGGAGGAGGAGGACTAGGAGGAGGAGGGGGAGGAGGAGG
>CAUYUJ010008972.1:0-36995 GCA_963575745.1 Prorocentrum cordatum
ACCCCAGCCACATCTACGGAGCCTCGGGTCACTGGTGTGGTCGCCTCCGCTTCCATCAGTACCTCCAAGGGCATCTGGGGGGAGCTGGAGACGCTGATCCTGAACAACACCTGCAGAACACTCAAACCTCCATTCTGGGAACTTGTCAATGTGCTGGTACATCCAGAGGATCGGAATGATTCCACGATGCCAACAACACGCCCACTCTTCATGTTCGCCTTCCATCTGCGGGAGGAGGTCGAAAGCTGCGTGCTCTGTTGCGTTAAGACATGGGCACTTCCATTGTTGATGTAGAATGCCTTCGACGGGCAGGGGGTGGAGGCGTGCAGCAGTACGTACACCTTGGGCATTGTTGTCGATCAGGCTCGTCAGGGAAATGCCGATCTCCTGGCCACAGGGCTCCTGTAGCTATGCGCTCGAGCAGTGCTGCATGTCCATGGCGTTGCGCACGCCGATGGCCACGGATGAGCCTTAAGAGCACGGTAGGGTCGACACCGTGCTCAAGGCCTCTGCCACAAAAGTGTTTGGCTGCAAAGTCCCTCCAGATCTGCTGCTCGAATGTGCCTTCCTCCAAGTAGAAGTGGGCTCTCTCTGGTGGGGCCTCGTCGGGAACCCAGTAGCAGGTGTCTCCGTAAGGGTCTTTCCACTGCCGGGGGGGCTGGGGGCCCCACCCCCACCCATTCTGGATAGGCGCAGTAACTAGAGCAGCTATGGGACCTCTGACGTTGCCCCACGGGTGCACAGCAGCCCTCATCGCCTGGACGCAGTTGGCTCAGGCGGCTTGGAAGGCGACCCTCTCGCGCATGAGGGCGGGGGGGATGTGCAGCCAAGCCTTGACCACGTCGTGGCGACCAAATTATCCTGGCGAGGGACCCAACCATATGCAATCGTGAATACCGCAATTGTGAATATCTTCTTCGGTGGCGCTCCCTATGGGGCCACGAAACGTGTGAGGGGTGTGCCGAAATGGGTGCGCGGGACGCGTGCGGGCACACCCACTGGGACCTTCGGTGGAGCTCCCTATGGGGCCACGAAACGTGTGAGGGGTGTGCCGAAATGGGTGTGCGGGACGCATGCGGGCACACCCACTCGGACCTTCGGCGGAGCTCCCTATGGGGCCACGAAACGTGTGAGGGGTGTGCCGAAATGGGTGTGCGGGACGCTTGCGGTCGGCAGCACTGGGGCCTTCGGTGGAGCTCCCTGTGGGGCCACGAAACGTGTGAGGGGTGTGCCGAAATGGGTGTGCGGGACGCATGCGGACGGCAGCCACGGGGCCTTCGGTGGAGCTCCCTATGGGGCCACGAAACGTGTGAGGGGTGTGCCGAAATGGGTGTGCGGGACGCATGCGGACGGCAGCACTGGGGCCTTCGGTGGAGCTCCCTGTGGGGCCACGAAACGTGTGAGGGGTGTGCCGAAATGGGTGTGCGGGACGCATGCGGACGGCAGCCATGGGGCCTTCGGTGGAGCTCCCTGTGGGGCCACGAAACGTGTGAGGTGTGCCGAAATGGGTGCGCGGGACGCATGCGGGCGGCAGCCATGGGGCCTTCGGTGGAGCTCCCTATGGGGCCACGAAACGTGTGAGGGGTGTGCCGAAATGGGTGTGCGGGACGCATGCGGACGGCAGCACTGGGGCCTTCGGTGGAGCTCCCTGTGGGGCCACGAAACGGGTGAGGGGTGTGCCGAAATGGGTGTGCGGGACGCATGCGGACGGCAGCCATGGGGCCTTCGGTGGAGCTCCCTATGGGGCCACGAAACGTGTGAGGGGTGTGCCGAAATGGGTGTGCGGGACGCATGCGGACGGCAGCACTGGGGCCTTCGGTGGAGCTCCCTGTGGGGCCACGAAACGTGTGAGGGGTGTTCCGAAATGGGTGTGCGGGACGCATGCGGACGGCAGCCATGGGGCCTTCGGTGGAGCTCCCTGTGGGGCCACGAAACGTGTGAGGGGTGTGCACGAATTGGGCGTGGCGTGGCACACCATGCGGGCGGCAGCACTGGGCATTCGGCGGAGCTCCCTATGGGCCACGAAACGTTTTGAGGGTGGTGTGCCGAGTTGGGTGCGCGTGACGAACGCGGGCGGGGGCGGCAGCACTGGGCTCGGCGGTCAGACCCACGGGCCACGAAACGTGTGAGGGGTGGTGTCCGAAATGGGTGTGCGGGACGCATGCGGGCGGCAGCACTGGGCCTCGGTAGAGCTCCCTATGGTACCACGAAACGTGTGAGGGGTGTCCCCGAATTGGCCTTGCGTGACGGCATGCGGGCGCAGCCATGGGGCCTTCGGCGGCGCTCCTATGAGGGCCACGAAATGCCACGAAATGTGCGAAGGGGTGTGCCCGATTGTGTGTGGGTGACGCAGCGGGCGCAGCACTGGGCCTTCGGCGGAGCTCCCGATGGGGCCAGAAGCGTGTGAGGGGTGTGCCGAATTGGGCGTGCGTGGCGCATGCGGGCGGCAGCACTGGGGCCTTCGGTGGAGCTCCCTATGGGGCCACGAAACGTGTGAGGGGTGTGCCGAAATGGGTGTGCGTGACGCATGCGGGCGGCAGCACTGGGGCCTTCTGCGGAGCTCCCTATGGGGCCACGAAACGTGTGGGGGGTGTGCCGAAATGTGTGTGCGGGACGCATGCGGGCGAGAGCACTGGGGCCTTCGGTGGAGCTCCCTATGGGGCCACGAAGCGTGTGAGGGGTGTGCCGAATTGGGTGTGCGTGACGCATGCGGGCGGCAGCACTAGGGCCTTCGGCGGAGCTGCCTATGGGGCCACGAAACGTGTGAGGGGTGTGCCGAATTGGGTGTGCGTGACGCATGCGGGCGGCAGCACTGGGGCCTTCGGCGGAGCTCCCTATGGGGCCACGAAACGTGTGATGGGTGTGCCGAATTGGGTGTGGGTGACGCATGCGGGCGGCAGCACTGGGGCCTTCGGCGGAGCTCCCTATGGGGCCACGAAGCGTGTGAGGGGTGTGCCGAATTGGGCGTGCGTGACGCATGCGGGCGGCAGCACTGGGGCCTTCGGCGGAGCTCCTATGGGGCCACGAAACGTGTGAGGGGTGTGCCGAATTGGGTGGGGATGACGCGTGCGGGCGGCAGCGCTGGGGCCTTCGCCGTTTTTTTGCCGGAGCTCTTAACGGGGCCACGAACAGTGTGAGGGTGTGCCCCGATTTGGGTGTGCGTTGCGCATGCGGGCGGCAGCACTGGGGCCTTCGGCGGGGCTTACTATGGGGCCACGACACCTGTGAGGGGTGTGCCGAATTGTGTGTGGGTGACGCATGCAGGCGGCAGCACTGGGGCCTTCGGTGGGGCTCCCTATGGGGCCACGAAACGTGCGAGGGGTGTGCCGAATTGGGTGTGGGTGACGCATGCGGGCGGCAGCACTGTGGCCTTTGGTGGGGCTCCCTATGGGGCCACGAAACGTGTGAGGGGTGTGCCGAATTGCGTGTGGGTGACGCATGCGGGCGGCAGCACTGGGGCCTTCGGTGGGGCTCCCTATGGGGCCACGAGACGTGTGAGGGGTGTGCCGAATTGGGCGTGGGTGAAGCATGCGGGCGGCAGCATTGGGGCCTTCGGTGGGGCTCCTTACGGGGCCACGAAACGTGTGAGGGGTGTGCCGAAGTGGGTGTGGCTGACGCGGAGGGAGAGGAGGGAGGAGGGGGCAGAGGAGGAGAGGAGAGGAGGGGAGAACGCGGGGACCAGACTTCAAAACGAGGACCCAACACCACAGGATGATTGGGAAAAACAAAGGGTCGCCTTTCTTGCCAGGGCCGAGCCGCATCGCTACCGCAGCACACCCTCCAGCCCGTTGCTTGCCAGTCAGGGCGGCCACCTTGGACCGCAACTGCTTGAGAGCGGTGGGCGAGGCCCCTTGGGTCATCATTCCCCAGGAAGCGTGCGGCTTAACCCCAGTGAGATTGAGCTTGTCGGTTTGCCCATTGGCTTTGACGAGCACCATCAGGGCCCTGGCGAAGGCCGTTCTCAGCCTGCCTTTGGCGACCTGCGCGGGCCGCCTCCTCGACGCAACATCTAGTCCGAGGTCTCTCGTCTTAGTAGTCAACTGGACGTGGATACCAGCCTTCTGGAGCGCCTTGTGGATCACCGTAACCATGAGGGGGTTGCCGCCGAGGAGCTGAGACTTTCCTGGGAGACGGAGACCTCGGGCTCTCATCTGGCAAACCAAATCCGCGGCCCCCCCTTGGTGGTCAGCCTGTGCACGACAGCCTCGGGGCCCCTCGAGGAGAGAGAGAGAGAGAGAGAGGTCGTCCACCCACGCGCTGATTTCCATAGGTCTAGACCGTGCACGAGCACGGTCTAATATGGCGTGCAGATATGCGCGCGTCCAGCTAACACTGTGCATGCATCCCTGGAGCATGGGGCGCCCGACCGTGATGGACCCTGACGCCCCTCGTCCCAGTGCGAGCACCCTGTCTGCCGCGTGCACGCACATGCCCATGGACATGGCGTGGATGGGGGTAGTCCAGAGCTTCCCCAAGGATGCATACCCAGAAAGGGCTCAGCGCGTCGCAAAACTGTTCAGCATCTAGGAGGGGGACGGCCCAGTCAACAGAAATCCAGCTCGTTGCTTCCGCCTTTGCGCGTCGAAGGAGCACTGCTTTTAAAGGGTCGGAGCCTCGCACAGCTGCACCCCAAAACCCTGTTTCCTGCTTCTGCCAGGTCGTGGCGGCTTCTTTTCTCAGTCGGGACCAGGTTCGGTACAGCCCTTGGGCACGGGTGGTAGGTCTGCCCCCTCCCCCCGAGGGTTCGGTATGCTTGCCAACTTCATTCAACAGCATCTGCTCTGGCCAGGCGCACATGCGCTCGATGTCCCGGAGGAGCGCACCTAGCTTGTTGCGAGCTTCCTCGGGCAAGTCGGCCAAAATTTAAGGTTCCACTGGTCGGCCCCCATGCCCATGGAGCTCGGGAAGGCCTGGCAAGCTGCTACGACCTGCGGGACTTGCAACTCTGGGAGCTCATCCACTTGGGCCTGTGCGTGTTGCCGAAACATTTGCCACCAGCCTTGTGTAGTTGGATGTCCTCGGCCTTCAGGGCCCTTCCAGAGTGCCCGCCAACGGGTCTGCTTGATCTCCAGAGCCTCCGAGGGATCCCAGAGTGGGTCGCCTTCCGTGTCCAGCTCTTGGGCTGGAATGGCTTCGGGATGTCCCCAGGTCTTGGCGCTCCAGTGGGCCCACTTGGCCCCCCCTCGGAGGCTCTGAGAGAGCCGTTCCTGGAAACCAGCTTGTTTGGCACGATCTGCGTCATTATCTGCTCGATCTCGAAGAGTCTTACACTTCTTGGTCGGGTCCTTGGCGGCGTCCTGGGAGAGGTGGGCCATCTGCTGGGCCTGCGCCTGGATGCCCCTAATCTCTATGGCCGTCTGGTCCTGGCCTTCTTGGGAGCCCCTGGGGATGTAGTATTCCTGGATGCTTCCAAGCTTGGCCTTCAAAAGTCCCTCAGCCTGCTGGCGCTCGGTGGTCTTGGCAGGGCTCTCCTTGCCTACCCCGAGCCCCGAGAGGTCCTGAAGGCGAGCAACCATGCTTTTCCAGAAAGCTAGCTTGTGAGTCCCCCATGTTGACCACTCTTTGGCTGGTGGCATGGCTGGTCTTATGGAAAGGGCATGCGAGCAACCACGGTGGTGCGCGATGTCGCGCACGCCCACAAGCTTGGACTTGTGCAGCTCCTCAGCTGCACCAGAAAAGACTGCATACCTGGCGGTAAGAGCTGGATCGGTGCAGGACGCGGCAGTGAAGTACTCGATTTGGGGCCGGCTTGGAAGTCGAGCACGAGCTTTCTCCTGGAACACTTCCCAGGCCCAGGTGGGCCCTTGCACGCCCAGAGAGAGCTTGACGGGCTGGGTGGGAACTTGCATCTGCCGTTCTCTGAAGGTTCCTGCCAATCTGCCTCGAATTCCTAGATGTGGATGTGCCCACGGGCCTTCTAGGTCGTAGTGCAGAGTGAGGTCAGGGAGAAGGTGGGAAGAAACCAGCCCGAAGTCGATCACCCGCTTGCCGAACTGCCGAGAGGCCCCGTCAGGAAAAACAAACCTGGCATCCAAGTACTCTTCGATTCCAGATTCCCGAACCTCCGAGACCTCCATGTTCCAGTCAGCTAAGAAGATGAATGGAACCCCCGTGGCCTGGATCTTGCTGGCCATCTCCTCTAACATCTGCATGTTATCTCCCGAGAGGCCCTCCCCGAAAGCAAAATAGGCAGAGAGGAAGAGGAGCGCGTGGCCGTGCAGGCGCACCTCACGAGCGGCCCACATGCCCTGGCCTGAGGCTGGCTGCGACCATTCAGCTCGCCTCAGCCTGATGGCCCTGGAGCTCAGGTGGGGACCGACTGCTACCCAGGCGCCGCCGCAACCGAGTTCCGGTTGCACCTACGTCTCGTTGGCGGGCCTGGCCTCGACCTTCCAGTGGGCCTTGCCAAGTTTCTTGGTGGCTGAGTGTAGCATGGGCCCTCGTAGGTGGGTCTCCGCCCCAAGTTGCACATGATAGCCATCTTCGTCACGTATCTTGTTGATGTAGTCGAGGCCAGTCTGGTTCCACTTGGCGTAGTTCGCAAAGTAGAACAGCATGTTGTGCAAGCCATGATTGTGATATCGCTTGAGCTTATCACTATATACTTGCCGTCGTCTGCTCCAGTGGTGCCTGAGCGTAGGGCTTCACCACCTGGGGCTTCTCCTGGCAAGCTGCGTTGGTCGCCTCGGGCTCTGGGCATCCTCCAGGCTCGCCACTATCTTCACCACCCACCAAACCACCCCAACCCAACCCGAAGGCTTCAATTTGCCCTCCATTTCCAGTGGGTGGGGTCCGGGAACATCGAGAAAACACGCATGGAGCCCATACCCCCCCCAACCCGAAAGTCGGGTCATCGGGTTGGGTTGTGGTGGTCTGGTAGGTAGTCATCTTCGGGTAGTCGTCCAGCTCGCGGTCCAGATTTTCGAACGGGCCGAGCTCTCCGTCCATGTTGGTGGCGCGCCGCTGGTAGTCGTCCGTGTCCACTGCCGTGTGCCCAGTGTATCGGCTGACTTGTATGAATCAGAAAACGCCGCCGTCGCCAAGGTACCGCTGACCGTCGTGGAGGCCTGCGAGGATGGGGCACGCGCCCTCTCCCTCCAGCGATTCCCACAGTCGGTTCCGTCAGGAGTAGACCCCTGGCTCCCGAGCTGTGGGTCTCCGCCTTCTCAGGGTCGGGGCAGGGCGCAGACGCCTCGCATCCGTGAGATACGAGGAATCCCGTCTCCCTGGGGAATGCAGTCCCCAGGCCATGGACGGTGGCACAGGGCGCCGGCGCCTCGCATCCTTGAGATGCGAGGGCCCCCGCCCCCCTGGGGAATGCACTTCCCAGGCCATGGACGGTGATACAGGCGGCCGTAGATGCTGTGGATGCTGTCGTCCCCGAGTAACAGCGCGAACGCGGCTGCCAGCGTGGACGCCGAGGCTTTCCTGCGGGTGGTGCTGGTCCTGCCCGATTCGGATTGGCGATCGAGCCCCGTAGTTGTTCCTGTTCATATTGGTGCATGCCGCATGCAGCGCTCCGTGCTGCAGGCGAGAGTGCGTCAAGCCATCGTAGGAAAGCAGCCTTGCGATTGGCGCCCTTGCGCCACGCACGGTCACAGACCTCACGCGCAAGTTGCTCAGCAGTTTGACCCCGAGCTGCTAGCACCCATTGAAAGCGCAGATGCCGGAACTCCACTGCGAGGTAGGCCTCACACCAGTCTTTCCACGCAGCCTCGTCATCTGGTTGGGTTCCGTCCCTCGCGCTGCGGATCCAGCTCCGTGCCCGGCGACGCACCTCCCGTTCATGGGCTGGTGCGGGTACACTCTCACGGGGCGGCCGCCCCCCGGGCGCAGAGGATGGTGTCGTAGTTGTCGAGGTGGCCTTGCCGATACCCCACCTGCTGGACCTGCCCCTTGCAGTAGCTGGCGGACTATCGGTGCACTTGGGCGTCTCATTCTCCCGAACCGAATGAGCCTCTTCTTCAGGTGGTGGTTGTTGATCGCGCGGTAGGTAGTGTCGAGACCCAGGGCACTGTGCACCATCAATTTCTTCTTCGATGTAGTGGTAGGTCGGGCGGTCCAAGAACCGCACCCGTCTGGCCCGAGGGTCGGGCACTGGGCTACCCACGCAGTGGGTCCGCCCTTCTACTTGCACCCTTGCCTGCCAGGACCGCCGCTGCACGCTCCTTGGCAGACTGCTGGGGCTGCTGCTGGGTCGCGCCGTCCGCGGCGGCGGCGGGGCCTGCGCTGCCGCCGTCTCCTGAGGCAGCGACGGGCGCGGCAGCTGGCTCTTTACCTGGCGCAGCTGCCGCGTCTCGACTGCCGTCACTGCCAGCGCCGCCGCGGCTCGGAGGAGGAGCAGAATCTCGGACGCGAGCGAGCCGCCTCTTCTGCTCCTCGTGGGCTGCGCGGGTGGCCTCACGCCTCCGCCTGGCCTCCTGGAGCAGCTGGGCAGCCATGGCCTGCATGGGTGGTTTTGAGCTCCTCCCTCCGCTTGGCGATCTCGGTCTCGTCCGTGGCGTCCAGCTCGCGTCCTTCTCCGAGATCGAACATGCCGCCGTCGTCGAAGATATCCACGGCGTCGAGCTTGCCCTCGAGGAGGGTTTGGAGGTTGAGCTTGGACCCAGCAGTACCTTCCGAGCTCTGAGTGCCGACGGTGGCATGGTACTCCTCCTGGAGGACCGTCCTGTAGTCCTGCTCGGCGGTGTCCAGGTCTCGCACCAGTGTACGAACGAGCGCAGCCTGCTCGGTGACCTGCTTCTGGAGGGTGGCCAGCGCGTTGGTGGCCGTGTCGAGCTTCCTCTCAATCGCGGCGGCCTTCCGCTGTGCTTGGGCAGCGCGTTGGCGGACTGGGCGCACAGCTTTGGCCTTGGCGAGCTCCGTCGAGCACTTGGCGGCCGTGGCGGTGTCCCCCATCTGGGCGGCAACATCCACCAGCTTCTGGAGGTCGACGGGCGAGACCTTGTCGGCGGCGGGCCCTGGGGTCTTGGGCTGGCTGCGGCTGCGAGCCCACCTGTTGCCCTTGCCGCCGCCGCTGCCGTTGCCGCCGTTGGCCCACGGAGCCGCTGGCTGCTGCTCCTGACGTGTTCAGCGACAGTGTTTGCTGCCCGCATCCGCAGAAGGTGCACTTCCACCGATCCCCGAACCGCCCATTTGACATGGGCCGCGGAAGACTGAATGGGGCGAGACCAGAGCTCGGAGGCGCGCTCCCCTGAGCGCTCAGCACCTGGGCCGCGGCAGCCAGGCCTCAGGAAGGGGCTGCCCTTCTGCCGCGACCTCGAGCCTCTGGAGTCGGGACGGGGAGGAGTTCCCGTCTTGGGCCAAAATGGTCACGGCCTCCTCCTCCTCCTCCTCCTCCTCCTCCTCCTCCTCATCATCATCATCATCCTCCTCTTGTGGGCTCGGGACGTCTCCGATGCGGCCTGGGTCTCGTGCCCCAGCCGCGCGGGCGTCCTGAATGCATGCGGATGGAAAGTTCGAGCGAGGGAGGGCGCAGGGTACTGCATCCTCGCCTTCGCCCTCAGTGACGGCGGGGGCCCCGGGGTGCCCGAGCGCAGAGGTGAGACGGGAAGGACGGTGGAAGCGACAACCTCTCTTCCTTCCCCCCCGTAGCGGGAGTCAATGGAGCTCGGCGCGGTGGCCGACCTTGACGCACAGGCTGCACCCTGGGCAACCAGCCGTGCACAGCGCGACGGCGAGAGGCACAACCCGCGCCCCACGGAGCGAGGCCGTGGTCTCGACGGGCGCAGCGAGGGGCGAGGGCCCGCAGGGGCGCGCCGAGCCCAGCGGAGCTCGGCGCACGCCACCGCGGGGGACCTCCTCGCCAGGAAGCCAAGATCATTGGTGTTGCTACGGTGTTGGCCCCATTTTGGCCTCCTTAGGGGGGGGGGGGGGGCTACTTAGGGAGCTCCCCTCCTCTGATCGATCTCACCCAAGATGGCCCAAAGATGGTCCCCAAGGCCCGCAAGGGTGCCCCAAGAGGGCAAGAGGTGGCTAGGAGGCCCCAACCTCGTCCATCACTGAGGCGCGCGGCGCAGGAGTCGGCGAAGAACGACTCAAGTGGAGCTGTGGATCGGCTGCTGAGGTGGCCTGGGAGCGGAGTCTCAGCCTCAGCCACTGCGGCCCAGAGCAAGCGTCCCGGCCAGAGGCGGCGGCATGAGCAACGGCTTGACAGAGCCTCACGGACGTTGCTCGAAGAGAAGCCATCTGATCTGCGCGTGCGGCGCGACCAGCAGCGGCTGACGACGGCACAGGATGGGCGGCGGCGTGGGGCGAGGCAGCGGAATCGACCTCGTCGCCTACGTCTCGTCGTCGTCGACGTCGTCGGTGGTTGCGTCGGCGTCGGCGTCGGCGTCAGCGTCGGCGGCGGCGTCGACGTCGGCGTCGGCGTCGGCGTCGGCGTCGTCGGCGCCGGCGTCGTCGCTGTAAGCATCGCTGGCCTCGGCGTCGGCCTCGGCGTCATCGTCGTCGTCCTAGTCGTCAACGTCTTCCATGTCGTCGACGTCGTCGACGTTGTCGTCGGCGTCGGCGCCGGCGGCGGCGTCGGCGTCGGCGTCGTCGTCGTCGGCATCGGCATCGGTGCCGGCGTCGGCGTCGGCGTCGGTGTCGGTGTCGGCGTCGGCGACGGCGGCGGCGTCGTCGGTGGCGTCGGCGTCGGCGTCGGCGTCAGCGTCGGCGGCATCGGCGTCGGCGTCGGCGTCGGCGCAAGCGTCGGCGTCGGCGTCGTCGTCAACATCGTCGGCGTCGGCGTCGTCGTCGTAGTCGTCAACGTCTTCCACGTCGCCGACGTCGTCCACGTTGTCGCCGACGTCGGCGTCGTCGTCGGCGTCGGTGTCGTCCACGTCGTCATCGTCGTCGTCGGCGTCGGCGTCGGCCAAGACGTCTGCGTCGGCGTCGGCGTCGGCGTCGGCGGCGGCGTCGGCGTCGGCGTCGACGTCGGCGGCGTCGTCGTCCTCGCCGGCGTCGTCGTCAACTTCTTCAACTTTCTTGTCGTCGACGTCGTCGACCTCGGCGAAGGCGTCGGCGGCGGCGGCGTCGGCGTCGGCGTCGGCGTCGGCGTCGGTGTCGACGGCGGCGGCGTCGGCGGCGGGTTCGGCGTAGGCGTCGGCGTCGACGTCAGCGTCGTCGTCAGCGTGGTCGTCGGCGTCGGCGTCGGCGTGGGCATCGGCGTCGTCGTCGGCGTCGGCGTGGGCGTCGGCGTCGGCGGCGGCGTCGGCGTCGGCGTTGGCGTCGGCGTCAACGTCGGCGTCGGCGTCAACGTCGTCGTCGTCGTCGGCGTCGGCGTCGTCGTCGTCGTCGGCGTCGTTGTCGGCGTCGGCGTCGGCGTTGGCGGCGTCGTCGGCGGCGTCGTCGTCAACGCCTTCAACGTCATCGTCGTCGGCGGCGTCGGCGTCGGTGCCGGCGTCTAAGTTGGTGTCGGCGTCGTCGTCGTCGGCGTCGGCATCAGTGTCGACGTCGGCGTCGGTCGGCGTCGGCGTTGGCGTCGGCGTCGTCGTCGTCGTAGTCATCAGCGTCGTCAACGTCGTCAACTTCGTCGTCGTCGGCAGCGTCGGCGGCGGCGTCGGCGTCGGCGTCGGCGTCAGCGTCGGCGGCGTCGGCGTCGGCGTCGGCGGCGTCGGCGTCGGCGTTGGCGTCGGCGTCGTCGTCGGCTTAGGCGCTGGCGGCGTCGGCGTGGGCGTCGGCGTCGGCGGCGTCGTCGGCGGCGTCAGCGTCGGCGTCGTCGTCAACATCGGCGTCGGCATCAACGTCGTCGTCGACGTCAGCGTCGTCGTTTGCGTCGGCGTTAGCGTCGGCGTGGGCATCGGCGTCGGCGTCCGCGTCGGCGTCGGCGTCGGCGGCGTCGGCGTCAGCGTTGGCGTCGTCGTCGGCAATGGCATCGGCATCGTCAACGCCTTCAACGTCGTCGTCGGCGTCGGCTTCCGCGTCGGCGTGCTCGTCGTCAGCTTCGGCGTCGGCGGCGTCGTCGTCGGCGTAGTCGTCGTAGTCGTCATTTGTCGTCAACGTCGTCAATGCCGTCGTCGTCAGGGTCGTCGTCAGCGGCGTCAGTGTCGGCGGCGGCGGCGACGTCGGCGTCGTCATCGTCTTTGTTGTTGTCGTCGTAGTCGCCAGCGTCGTTCACGTCGTCAACGTCGTCGTCGGCATCGACGGTGGCGTCGGCGTTGGCGTCGGCGTCGTCGTCGTAGTAGTCGTCGTAGTCGTCCACGTCGTCAACGTCGTCGTCGGCGTCGGCGTCGGCCAAGACGTCGGCGTCGGCATCGGCGTCGGCGTGGGCATCGGCGTCGGCATTGGCGTTGGCGCCGGCGTCGGCGTCGGCCTCGGCGTCGGCGCCGGCGTCGGCGACGGCGACGGCGTCGGCGTCGGCGTCGGCGTCGTCGTCGTCGTCGGCGTCGGCGTCGGCGTGACGTCGGCATCGGCGTTGGCGACGGCGGCGTCGGCGGCGTCGGCATCGGCGTAGGCGTCGTCATCAGCGTCGGCGTCCGCGGCGTCTGCGTAGGCGTCGGCGTCGGCGTGGGAGTCGCCGTCGGCGTCTGTGTCGGCGTCGGCGACGGCGTCGGCATCGTCGTCGGTGTCGGCGTCGGCGTCGGCGTGGCGTCGGCGTCGGCGTCGGCGTCGTCGTCACCGTCACCGTCACCGTCACCATCACCGTCACCGTCACCGTCACCGTCATCATCACCGTCACCGACGGCGGCGGCGGCAGCGTCGGCGTCGGTGTCGTCGTCGGCGTCGGCGTCGGCGTCGGCGTCGGCGTCGTCGTCGTTTGCGTCGGCGTCGGCATGGGCGTCAGCGTCAGCGTCAGCGTCGGCGTGGCGTGGGCGTCGGTGTCGGCGTGGGCGTCGGCGTCGGTGTCGGCGTCGGAGTCGACGTCGTCGTCCGTCTCGTCGTCGTCGTAGTTTTAGCGTCGTCGTTCTTTCGGACTTAGCCCGAATATGTATCTCGCGAGGTAAACTGAACTGAAGTGAACTGAACACACTGGTCGCACCCGTTACGCGACGGCTTTATTCTCGGCCGCCAAGGGCGCAACAGATGGCGCAACCGATAGGAGACGGTGTTATTCTCGGCCGCCGAGGGCGCAACCTATGGCGCAACCGGTGGAAGACGGTTTTATTATCGGCCGCAGAAGGCGCAACCTATGGCGCAACCGGTTGGAGACGGCGGTCTCATTCTCAGCCGCCGAGGGCGCAACTTATGGCGCAACCGATAGGAGAAGATTTATGCTCAGCCACCGAGGGCGCATCCTATGGCGCAACCGATAGGACACCGAGCTGGAGCAGGAGGAAGACGAGGAGGATGAGGAGGAGGAGGACGACGACGATCAGGATGGGGAGGAGGACCGGGAGGAATACGAGCAGTACGAGGACGAAGTGTGGGCATTCGAATGCGTGCGGAGCTACGCCCGATTTATGCTGGCCGTTTGGGCTAGCGGTGAGGCCCAAACAACGAGCTGTCTTCTGATTTTATGTTGATCGTCGTCATCATTTCGTCGCCGTCGTCGTCAGCGTCGTCGTCAGCGAGCGTCGGCGTCGGCGTGGCGTGGGCATCGGCGTCGGCATCGGCGTCGTCGTAGTCGTGGTTTTGTCTGCGTCGTCGTCAATTCGTCACTTTGTCGTCGTCGTCGTTTTGTGGCCGTTCTCAGCGTCGTCATCGTCAGCGTCGTCGTCGTCAGCGTCAGCGTCGTCGTCGGCGTCGTCGTCAGCGTCGGCGTGGGCGTGGGCGTCGGCGACGGCGCAAGCGTCGGTATCGGCGTGGCGTCGGCGTCGTCGTCGGCGTCGGCGGCGGCGTCGGCGTCGGCGTCGGCGTCAACGTCGGCGTCGGCGGCGGCGTGGGCGCGGGCGTCGGCGTCGGCGTCGGCGTCGTTGGTGTCGGCAACGGCGTCGGCGTTGGCGTCAGCGTCGGCGTCGGCGTTGTCGTCCTCGTTGTTGGTCGTTGTTGTCGTGTCATCGTTTTGTTGTACTCGTCGTCAACGTCGTCCTCGTCATCGGCAGCGTCGTCGTCGTCGTCAGCGTCGGCGGCGGCGTCGGCGTTGGCGTCGGCGTCGGCATGGCGTCGGTGTCGGCGTCGGCGTCGGCGGCGTCGTAGGCGTCGGCGTCGGCGTCGGCGTCGGCTCCGGCGTCGGCGTCGGCCTCGGCCTCGGCCTCGGCCTCGGCGTCGGTGTCGTCGTCAGCGTCGGCGTCGGTCTCGGCTTCGGCGTCGGCGTCGGCGTGGCGTCGCCGTTGGAGTCGGCGTCGGCGTTGTCGTCGGCGTCGGCGTCGGCGTTGGCGTCGGCGTCGGTCTCGGCATTAGCGTCGTCGTTTGCATCGGCGTAATCGTCAGCGTCGGCGTCGGCGTCGGCTCCAGCGTCGGCGTCAGCGTCGGCGTAGCGTCGTCGTCGTCGTCGTTTTGTCGTCGTTGTTATGTTGTCGTCGTCGTCGTTTAGTCGTTGTGTCGTCGTCGCCGTTTTGTCGTCGTCAACGTGGTCGTCGGCAGCGTCGTCGTCGGCGTCGTCGTCGTCGTCAACGTCGTCGTCGGCAGCGTCGTCGTCGTCGTCAGCGTCGGCGTCGACGTCGGCGTCGGCGTTGACGAGGCGGCGTCAGCGTCGGCGTCGACGCGTCGACGCGTCGACGCGTCGGCGTCAGCGTCAGCGTCGCCGTCGCCGTCTGCGTGGCGTCGGCGTCGGCGTCGGCGTCAGCGGCGCCGTCGTCGTCATCGGCGTCGGCGTACGGCGTTGGCCGTCGGCGTCGCCGTCGGCATCGGCCCGCCGGCGTCGACGCCGGCGTTGGGGTCGGCGTCGGCGTCAGCGTCGGCGTCGTCGTCATCGTTTTGTCGTCGTCGTCAGCGTCGTCGTCGTCGTCAGCGTCGGCCGTCCGTCAGCGTCGGCGTCGGCGTCGGCGTCGGCGTCGGCGTCGTCGTCAGCGTCGCCGTCGCCGTCGCCGTCGCCGTCGGCTCCGGCGTCGGCGTCGGTGTCGGCAACGCCGTCGTCGTCAGCGTCGGCGTCGTTTTTCTTGTCGT
The DNA here is from genome assembly GCA_963575745.1 of Prorocentrum cordatum. Lineage (NCBI taxonomy): Eukaryota > Dinophyceae > Prorocentrales > Prorocentraceae > Prorocentrum > Prorocentrum cordatum. The sequence continues at coordinate 14,968 of CAUYUJ010008972.1, forward strand.
CGTCGTCGTCGTCTTCGTCGTCGTCGTCGTTTCGTCGTCATCGGCGTCGGCGTCGGCGTCGGCGTCAGCGTCAGCATCGTCGTCGGCGTCGGCTCCAGCGTCGGCGTCGGCGTCGACGTCGGCGTCGGCGTCGAAAGCGGAGTCGGCGTCGTCGTTGTTTTGTCGTCGTCGGTTTGTCGGCGTCGTCGTCAGGGTCGTCGTCGTCGTCGTCGTCACCGTCGGCGTCAGCGTCGGCGTCAGCGGCGTCGTCGTCAGCGTCGGCGTCGGCGTCGGCGTGGGCGTCGCCGTCAGCGTCGGCGTTGGCGTCGGCGTCGGCGTCGTCGTCGGCGTCGGCGGCGGCGTTGTCGGCGTCGGCGTCGGCGTCGGCGTCGGCGTCGGCGTCGTCGACCTCGTCGTCGTCATCGTTTTGTCGTCGTCGTCAGCGTCGTCGTCGTCATCAGCGTCGTCGTCGTCAGCGTCGGCGTCGGCATGGGCGTCGGCGTCGATGTCGGCGTCGACGTCGGCGTCGGCGTCGGCGTGGGCGTCGGCGTCGGCGTCGGTGTCGGCATCGTCGTGGTCGTTGGCGTCGGCGTCGGCGTCGACTTTTGGTCGTCGGCATCGTTGCTTTGTCATCGGCGTCGTCTTTTCGTCGTTGTGTCGTCATCGTCATCGTCGTTGTCGTCGTCGTTGTCGTCGTCGATGTTTTGTCGTCGTCGTTGTCATTTTGTCGTCGTCGACGTCGTCGGCGTCGGCGTAGCGTCATCCTTGTTTCGTCGTCGTCGCCGTTTCGTCGCTTTGTCGTCGTCGTCAACGTCGTCGTCGTCAGGGTCGTCGTCGTCCTCGTCTCCAGCGTCGGGTGCGAGACCCCCGCTGGCTGGGCCAGGCGCGGGGTCTGCGGGGCCGGCACGGAAAGCCGCGCCCCCGCAGCCGCGGGGCCCGTGGAGCGGAGGCCCAGCCCCTGCCGCTGCGGCCCGGGGCGAGCGCCCCGGCCAGAGGCGACGGCACGGGAGACGGCTTGGCGGAGCCGCTTGGCAGGGCCTCACGGACGGGGCTCGAGTCGAAGAACGGGCCTTGGCAGGGCCTCACGGGGCTCGAGTCGAAGAACGGACGGGGCTCGAGTCGAAGAACGGACCTTGGCAGAGCCGCTTGGCAGGGCTCACGCCGCTTGGCAGGGCCTCACGGACGGAAAACGCCATAAACCAGAAACTGCTGGCGCTCCGCGCGGATTTCTTGGATCCGCGCCGGGCCCCCCCATGGCGGCGCCTCGGGCGCCGCGCTCCGCGCGCCAGGGAGGGTGTCCGGCGCAGATCCAGGACAGCCGTGTCTGTGCCGTTCTTTTTGAGAATGGGAGGGGGAAGTAGAACGAGAGGGAGAGAGGAGAGGGAGGGTTTTTGCTTGTTTCTGGCGCGCCCCTCGGGCACGACGTGTCACGCGAGGCTGTCGGACACGAAGGGATGTGATCGCAGATGCAGGGATCGGGGGGGGGGATCCAGCGCTGACCTCCACCTGGAGCCAGAGCCCGAAGCCCTGAGCGGCCCCGGATCCACTTGGGAGCACCGCAGGTGCAGCTCGGCTCGGCGGCCATGGCGTCCGCACCCACCCCGAACCTGGACCTGGGCGGAGGCCTTCAGACAGAGGGCTGCTCCAGAGGTTGTGGGCGTAGCTGCGCCCCCCAGGGGTCGACGGGCCCCGATCAAGCGAGGACAATCAAGCCGGACGTCGATGCAGTGGTTGTTCTCGGACGGGGCTAGGACGAGGAGAAGCCTGCTCCAGAGCATCCCAGAACACACTCTCAGAGCGCTCGGGAACGCCCTGAGCAGGCCGCGGCGCCCGCTGCATCCTCCAGAGCCGCCAGATCTCAGAGCGATCGACGTATCCTCACCCGATGTTGTCCTCGTCATGGCCCCGTCTCAGGGAGGAGGAGGGAGGAGGAGAGGAGGAGAGGAGCGGAGGAGAGGGGAGGAGAGGGAGAGAGGAGGAGCGGAGGAAGAGAGGAGGAGAGGAGGAGAGGAGGAGGAGGGAGCGGAGGAGGAGAGGAGGAGAGGAGGGAGATCCTCGATGTATCCTCCCCCGATGCTGTCCTCGCCCTGGCTTCGTCTGGTGCTCCGCAGCGGGCTGACGCGTCGGGCTCTGCCTGCCCGCCTCCGAGGCCTCCGCGGGGAGGAGGAGGAGGAGGAGGAGGAGGAGGAGGAGGATTAGGAGCAGGAGCAGGAGCAGGAGGAGTAGGAAGAAGCGGAGGAGGAGGAGGAGGAGGAGGAGGAGGAGGAGGAGGAGGAGGAGGCTGCTCTCCTGGTCCGGCGCGGGGGCAGGGGTCTTCCGCGTGTGCGGCCTCAGCGCGCGCGTCGTCCGCTGCGCGCCCCCGCGCGCGCGCGCGAGGCGGAGGGCCCGAGCAGGCCAGGGGAGCGCCAGAAGGAGAACGAGGAGGACGCCGTTCGCCGTGGGGGCCTCGTGCCCCCCTACTTGGTTAGTAAATTTAATTGGTTTTAGGGTTTAAACAAGTGGTCGCAGCCACGCAGAGGGCGTGCGTAGCGACGCCCCAAATGCTCGGTCTCCAGTACTTCTACATGGCGGCGCCCCTGCAGGCACGCAGAGGGCACGCGCGGCGACGGGGGCGTCGCCACGCAGAGCTAAAGACCAAACATTTTGAAAACCAATTGTTTCCACTACTACAGTACCCTTCCCTCGTTTCCCCCTTTTCTGGGCATCCTGGGACAGTAGATGGACACTCGATTCGAACCCTGGCACATTCGAGGGAGATTCTAGATCACCCCCGCGCCCCCGACATCCATGTTGATCTCAGCAAAGGCGGTGCTCTGGGGTTCGAATATTTCTGTCCACTGGCCCTCGTCGCCACCACCAGGTTCGCCTGAAGATTCTGGTCAGAACGCACCCCGGGAGGTCCAGGGAGTGGCGGTATCGGTGCCTTTTGGTTTCTCCTATAGGGGAACGGGTCCTGAGGGACACGGATCCTGAGGCCTGTCACCGTTGGCGGGCTCTCTCGGGGCCCGAAAACGGGCCTGAGGGACTTGTCAGAGGACGACCCGGGATGCAAAACTCGTCTTGGGAGAAGGCCTCCAGGGTCCAGGATCCGGTTCCCTCAGGATCCGTCTCTCCCAGGCTTAGCCTTAAGTCCAGCCTGTCCCTCTACAGGAGCAATATTCAAAAATAGTCAAACAATACTCTGGGAACGATTTTTTGATTATGTGTTAAAAGTTGTGGGTCTTTTTATTATTCGTCCAAATCCTTATTATAAAACCAGCCCAACCTAAGACTAAGCCGTGGGGCCAAAGAAGGGGGGGGGGGAACTTGGGCAGCTGGCGCGGGGTCTTCGCCATCGGCCGTAAACCCTCCCCTGGGCTTCCCCGGGCCCTCCCCCAGTTTTCCCCGGGACCTTCCCCCAGCTTTCTCCGAACCTTGGGAGTCTCCTGCACTTTGGCCGACGTTGGCCTCCAGTCGGGCACGTCCCTCTACAGGAGGAAGAATACCAAAAATGGTCAAACACAGTCTGGGGACGATGCTTGGAGTAATTATGTTTGGCTATTGTTAGACATTGGTTGACTATGTTTCATTTGTCTTCCAAAATGCGCCTTTAGGAGGACATGCCCGACCTACCGCTGGCCTCACCCACTCGCTCGTCGCCGGCAGGCGGTCTTTGGTGCCCCAGCGCGCCCGGGAACTTGCTGCTTCGCAATCGGGGGCCTGTGGGCGACGGCGGTGTGTCGTCGATTCCAGGTTTAAGTCGGGACTGCCCCTCTACAGGAGGAAAATTCAAAAAGCGTCACAAAAAATAGGGGAACTAATTCTTACTTTTTTTGAGTATGGTTTGAGTATGTCGATTCTTCGCCCAAGATCCTCCTGTAGGAGGACATGCCCGACGCAATTCCAGGTCGATGTCGACCCTGCCCCCCTCCCCAAACCCTGACGTTGTCGCCCTCTCTGGCAAGGAGCGTAAGAAGCGAGCCGCGAAGCGGAAGCAGATCGATGAGGATTGGAGGAAGTTGTGGGAGAAGCCGCAGGCGCAGGAGTTGAGCGCAGCAGAGGAGATTGAGCGGGCAGCAGTTCGTCATCCTGCACCTTCTGAGCTGCTCTCCAACGCTACCCCAGCACCTCCAAGAACCTGAAGAAGGAGCTTGCAGACACATTAGAGAAGGAGCTTGCCAACACGGGTCACCTGATGGCGACGTCGACGGGAAAGGTCGAGCGGGCGCTAGCATATTCAAAAGCTTACGCTATTTCGCAGACCCCCGAAATTCTACCCAGGCGAATGGAATATATGTTGCACGGTGTTCCAGAGTAAGGGGAAGCGCAGGATGACGCCGCAGAGAGATGTGATGCCGTGGAGGGACAGGGAGGCAAGGGCGAGGGCGGGGAGCGGGCAGGATGTTGGGGAGTTAGCGTGGCCAGTTCCTCAGTGGCGGGCATGAGATTGGGGCACACAGGGGGGGACCAGGGAAGGGTGGCCACCGAACATCGCACATGCCTTCTCACCCCTGGCAAGCGGGGGTCGGCCGATGGCGAAATGGCTAACAGGAGAGCTCGAACCTCTGGAATTCGAGGCAGAAGCCGCCATCGAGAAGGTGAGCGAGGCAAGATTGCCGAATAAGAGACTGGAGAAGGGTGTGGCGCCGGGAGTGCGGATGAGGACAAGACGCAGGACGCAGAGAAGTTTGCAGAGATGTCTGATTCTGAGACGACGTTGCAGGCCAACAGCCTCCGAGAAGCCAGCATCGCGGCGAGCCTGCTGGGACTTTCGACGCCTGGCAGAAGTTTGCGGCCGTTGTCACCGTGGAGTCCTGAGCGGAAGTTGCGATGGCGGCCTGTTCGGCCGTTGCCAGTTTCATCGCCAGGAACAAGCTTGCGATCGAGGCCGAGGGCATGCGCGAGGAGTCGGAACAAATCTTAGTTGCGTCGTGCAGTCACGGGTCCAGTGTGCGGTGCAGCAGGTGATGGAGGCCACGCGGAGGGCCGGAGAGAGGTCAGGGAGGCTGTCTCGAAAGGCATCGCGGAGAAGAAGCGTGGCAGAATCCAAGACATCATCTTCAAGAAATACAGCTCCAAAAAAAAATCGTCGCCTGATCCTAGCGACAGTGAAGTAAAGAGAGTGAGAGAGAGAGAGAGAATCAGATAGAATGAGAGGGACATCTATATAGATAGAGGGAGAGCATGACAAGTAGACAGTGGGAACGCACATTAGTTCCCCAATTAGCGCTTGCACTGAAGGGGTCCCAGCGGAAACTGAAAGAGTAGGCGGAAGTTGCGGGCCGATCTCGGTGGCTGGCAGGGTTCCCAGGTTCCCGGTTCCAGGCCGATTTCGACGGGCTGTTGGGCTACCGGTTTTGTGTCTGGTCATTCCGTCGTTGAAATGTTCCCAGGGGCTCGATTTCCTGGTTATGGCCGAGTATGTGGGTCTTTGTGACCGAGGTCACGATAAGAGAAAGAGTAGATAGTAGAGAGTAGAGAAGACACATGAGAGAGTAGGGAGCATGGCTAAGCGGAGAGGATAGAGATTAGAGACATCAGTTTCCTGCGGCAACTCCCGCCACCGTGCCAGCTTAGCATTCTCGGTGGCAGCTGCTCGAAACGATGAGGATGATGATGACAACGATGAGAATGGCGATCGGAGGATGCGGCTGAAGATGAGGAAAGGAGGAGGATTGTGGTGGACGAGGGAGAGGGGAATTCATAACGTAATCGGAATGATGATGACGATGATGGTGAGGATTGTGATGATGAGGGGGAGGGCGAGGACGAGGATGATGGTGATGATGATGATGATGATGATGATGATGATGATGATGATGATGATGATGATGATGATGATGATGATGATGATGATGATGGGGATGAGGAGGAGAACTAGTGTAAACACAAGACACAGCAACGATGTTGCAACAAACCTTTCCTCCATGATCCCTCTTCACAGTCCACCACCATACTTTACTGTCATTGCGGGAAGCGCCCATATTGAAGACAGCTATATGAGAATCTTCAATCGTTCCAAAACGCCCGTCCTGGGACTTCAACGCCGCGAATCAACGTGACTGCTGCGTCCTGGCAATCTTAAACCATGCCAAACACCGCTCCAGGGACGTCAACACCGAGAATAAAACTTGTTTTTGCATCCTGGCAATCCTAACTCGCGCCAGGGCACCATTCATGGGACCTCCACCATACGAATCCTTGAAATTGCTTTGTACTTTAAGACGAATGCGCGCGGCACCAAGGCGAGAGCCATATTTTGAAAAGGACCCCTCATCCTTGAAACTGCTGCAAACGTTTAAGACGAAGGTGCGCAGTGCTAGGGCGAGAGCCACAGTTTGGAAAGGACCTGCCCGCCATCCTTGCAAGCGTTGCAAAATTATGGGACCAATGCGTGCGGCGCTAGGGCGAGAGCCACATTTTGAAAAAGAACCACCCTACATCTTTGAAACTGCTGCAAACTTCGACGAATGCGCGCGGCGCTACGGCGAGAGCCATATTTTTAGATGGAGCCGTCCTCGATCCTTAAACCTGCGGCAAGCTTTTAAGACGAATGTGCACGGCGCTCAGACGAGAGGCATGTTTTGAAGACGACCCGCCCTCCATCCTTGAAATTGCTTTGCACTTCAAGCCTACGGATCATCAGTGGTGACGAAGTCTCAGGTGAAACGCTTGGCCCGCCCTACCAACACGTCTGGGGGCGTGACGGGGAGGAGAGACTTATGCAGAAAAGGGATGGAGGAGGCGGAAGAAAGAAGAGAAGAGCCGTCTCATGTGACAATTTTCTTCTTCATTTCTCGAAGAGCCATCATGGACCGCATTTGGGCCGTCTTGAGGCTGTCCTGGGCTTCTGCGGGGCAGTATTCGGGGTCCCTTCGGCCGCCTTAGATCCCTCTGGAGATCCTCGTGAGCCAGTTTGAAGCCCTCTTGGGTCTCTTCTGGGCTGTTCAGGGGCCTTCTTGGGCTGTCTCGAGGGCGTTTTGTTGGTATCTTCGGCTACCTTGAGGCCCTCTTGGAGCCGCGAGTTACTGGTGTAGATTATATATATACACAGATATAGAAAGAGAGAGAGAGAGAGTGAGAAAACCAAAAAAAAAAAAAAAAAAAATGAGGTCGGACGGGAGAATGCACATAGAAGTTTATAGGGCAGCGCTGTGTATATATGTATGTAGAGAGAGACATAAACATAGACAGAGACATAATGACATATATATAGAGAGAGAGAGAGAGCGAGAGCAAGAGAGAGAGAGAGGAAACAAGTACAGAGCTGATATCAGATCATTGGGTGCAGAGCGAGGTGAAAGGGCACATACCGTAAGCTGAGTAGAGGAAGAAAGAAAGAGAGAGAGAGAGAGGCAGAAAGAGAAAGAAGGAGAGGCAGAGAGAGAGAGACGTGGAGCGCCAGCGAAAGAAATGAAATCCATTGATTGGGTTTTCTCTGTTCAGTAGATTGTCTATCTTGGCCAAAGACGAACAGCATCGCTGTCGGGCCCTCAGGGAGGGTCGCCAGGGTCACCGGCTCCAGAGTGGTGACCACATCCCGAGCGTGCGTGCCAGCTCGAGGATGGTGTGTCTCGTGGCCAGACGTTGTCGTGCGCCTCAGCAGTGCGCCCGCCGCGTTCTAAGCGTGCCAGCCCGAGGCCGGTGCAGCCTCGGGGCCAGCCCCGGGGCCAGTCCCAGCTGCATCTCGAGCGTGCCGGCTCTCGCGGGCGGCGCGTCCCGGGCCAGGCATTTTTGGTGCGCCCCGGCATGGTTCCGGGTGCGTTCCGAGCGTGCTGCCCCAAGGGATGGTGCGCCGGGGCCAGGCTCGTGCGCCCTGGGACGGCCCCGGGCGAATGCTACACGTGCGGGGTCGAGGACGTGCGTTTTGGTGCGCCTGGCCAGGCAAGTCGAGTCGAGTCGAGTCCGACTGTACGATCAGTCGAGCCCATTCGCGTGTCCTGTCCAGTCGAGTCCGACTGTACGATCAGGGGCTGCAGGATTCTTGCGCCGTGCTCCGACGGCGCCCCCGCGCTGAGCTCCGAGGCCAGTGGCGGCGGGCCGTCTTCCACTGGGCGGCCCCAGGCGGCCCCAAAGATACCCCCAGCACGGCTTAACGCGGAGGGCCCAGGAGGCTCCCAGGGCGCCTCGGCAGAGGGCCCCAAACCAGCACGTGCGCCCGACGGGCGCCCGAACGGCCCAGACACCGCTGGGGTCGGCCATGAGGCTTCTCGTCGACTAGACGTTAGAGTGATCTTTCGCCGGAGTGACCTTTGGTGCGGGCCCAGTGGGGCCCCCCGATCGCCGAACGCGGTGCGATTTTTAGCGTCCTGCGCGCTTGTGTGCTGGTCCCCCCGCGGTCCCCAAAAAGCTGCGCACCAAAGGTCACTCTTGCGTGCAGCCGATCTCGGCAGTGCTCCCGAGAAGCCAGGCTCGCCTCTGCGGCGAGCGAGGGGGGGAGGAAGTGAGAAGGAGAAGGAGAAGGAGGAGGCCTCCTCAGAAGGCGGCAGGGCTTCTCAGCGAGGCCCGCGCGCCCTCCGAGGAGCTCTCTCTGCGTCGCCGGGGAGGGCCGAGGAGGCTTCTCAGGCGGCCGAGCGACTTCCGAGCCTTCTGAGAAGGCCGCCTTCTCACTGTCCCCCACGGGGTGGACCTGCACGGTGTTTTCAAGGCGACCGCGTTGTGGAGCCGCTCTTGCCGTGGCGCTGACACGCCGATGAACCGATATACAGTATCGGTTTATCGGCGCCGAGATATGCCGATATGCCGATATGATGTATCGGCGCCTCCGGGCCGATACGCCGATACACCGATATGATATATCGGCGCAGGGAGGGCCGACATACCGAGCCAACTCATATCGGCATATCGGCATATCGGCGCAAGGAGGGTCGATACGACAACCCCACATCGGCCCAGGGAACGCCGATGGCGTCGAAACAGTTGCCGACCCAATCCCCGCCGGCGCGTCGGCATATCGGCTGGTGGGCGGGCGCACCAGACTGGCGTCTCGGCATGTCGGCTTCTCGGCTCAGCGGCGCCTTTCGCCTCGATCGGAGCCTCGGCGTATCGGCTCAGCGGCTCCAAGTCGGTGCATCGGCTCCTTGGCGTAGCGGTATATCGGCTCAGCGGCGCCTTTCGCCTCGGCTGGAGCATCGGCGTATCGTTTCGGCGGGTCAGAGTCGGCGCATGGGCTGGTCGGGCTTCGGTGTGGGCTCCGAAGAGAACCCCAGGAGGCAAAGGTCAAGCCTTTGGGGCCTGCTCCACATGAGCCCAGGACTCGTTCCACAGAAATCCCGGGCCCTTGCCACAAGGCCCTCCTCCTCCTCCTCCTCCTCCTCCTTCCGTCGCCCCCGCGCGGGCCCCAGGGATGGCCCGAAGAGGCCCTCCAGGGCCACCACCTTGTTCCCAGAGACCTCTCAGTTCACCCTGGTCGCCCGCTTCGTTTCACTAAATGCGTCTTTCCCTCCCGTTCCCCGTCAGCTCTCATGGGCAGCGATTCGGAATGGGCTGGTGGGGATACTTTTTGTCGCAACCGCAGGCGAAGGCGCCGGCGGCGTCACAAGTCGGTTCGGGCTACGAGCAGAACTACTTGCCCAGCGCGCTCGCAGGCATCAGCAGAACCTACCGCCGAGGGAAGCTGCTGCGCCGAGGGCAGAGGCTGCAAGAGCTGCCGGGGCTGCCAGGAAGCTGTGCAGGCGCGCGGGCACCCCAGGGGCGAGACCACCAGGATGAGTGAATTGGACGTTGTCGCATCCAGGCGCCAGAGGTCGGCGCGCCACAGAAGTGGCGAAGCCCGGGGCTGCATAAACAGCCCAACGGGCGGGCTGCAGACCGACAGGGGGAACACACATGGTCGATCAAGAAGGCTGAACCACTCCTGAGTGAACCAGCGGTCCAGAGACCCATTAGGCCAGCGGCAACGGCACACACTGCCAGGCTGTGGCGGTGACTGGGGACCAGAAGCCAGGGAAGTGCAAGCACTCGTGTCGGAACTGGTCAAGGCTGGCGGGGATACGCGAAGCGTGAACAATTCGCTTTCCGTTGGCCCCATCGGCCGCCAAAACGGCCCAAGATGGCCTCCAAGACGGTCTCAAGATGGCCTCCAAGACGGCCAAGAAGGCCTTGAGAGAGACTAATATATAAGACGGCCTCAGGTGCACTCGTACAGGCCTAAGATGACCTCAGCATGGCCCAGCACGGCCCAAGAAGTTTACAAGAGGCCTCCAAGACGGCCCAAGAAGCCTTCAAGAGGTCCCCCAGCAAATCCCCCAAAGAAACCCCAACCATTTATGTTCGGCAGGTTTTCCCTAATGATCATTGCCGTTCTTGCGCGAAGCACCGCACGGATCACGCTGCCACTCCGCAACTACCCACGCAAGCTTAGGATACGCACGTCCTTGAGCACATCCAAAGCGTCATCATACTGAAAACCGCAAGGTTCGCCTGACCGAAACCTGCGGCACCACTGCATCCACTGTGTTCCGATCGCTTCCTCGACATCTCACAGGTCATTTTCGAAATGGGTCTTGATGGTTACCCGAAGTCGCGAACGTCACGCACGTGAGGCAGAAACCCTACCCCGTCAGGTCCTCGTCCAGGAAGGCTTGGTCCGACTTGCCGGCACAGCTCGAGCACGAGCCTGCGCGGCAGGAGTCGGTTCCAGGCCCTCATCCTCGGCCTGGTCGAGGATGCACACGTCCTCTGGGCTCTCGAACTCCTGGGGGCCGTCCGGCGTCTCCAGCGTCACCTTGAACTGCGCGGCGACGCCATGGCGCGTTGGGGCGGCGCTCAGGACGGCCAGAGCCGCGCCGGAGGCGAGGGCGCGGTCACCGCCCGGGCCTGCACTGGCGGTGGACCCACGGGGTGAGGCCGCCTTCTGGCGCAGCGAAGGCCTCGCCCGAGCCCGGGGGCACAGGGCTGCCGCGACGGCCGTCGGGAGCACCTTGGACCGGAGAGCCATGGTTATCCCTTGTGAGTGTCAGGAGCAGCCGGAGCGAAAATACGGGCGATCGCGCGGGAGCCGGAACAGCTTGAGCCAAAATGGCTACGGAATTGATGATCGGCAGGTTTGGAAAAGTCTTGGCGCTTGTTTTTTTTAGGCCTTTCGACAGCCGAAGAGGCCACCAAGATGGCCCCACGACGGCCACACGAGAGCAACAAAACGGCCCTAAAAGGATTCCAAGACGCCCAAGATTGCTTCAAAGACGGCTTTGAAGAGGCCCCGAAAGGGCCCCAGCCAGACGTGCCAGGATGAGACGGCCAAGGAGGCTCCCAAGAGGCCCGCAGGAGCTCCCAAGAGGTCTCCAAGAGGCCCCCAAGGAAGCCCAAGAGGCCCCAAGGATGCCCCAAGAGGGCCCGCTCCCAAGAGGCACTCTCCTCCAAATCCTCCTCCTCCTCCCCCCTTTCCTTTTCTCCTCCTTCCTCACCCTGACGGGTCTCAACGGCTGGGGGGGCACATCGCCCGATAGTTTGGCCGAGCTTTGGCCGCAAAAGTTTGGCCACAGAGGCGCTTTTCAATAAGACAGGGGCGGCGGCGATTCGCCGTGAGCGGCTTCGATTTTAGTTTTCACAACCGCTATTCTAATTGAGTCTCAAGCGGATCGCCAGGTCCGCCCCGCCCAGATGCCCGGCGGTGCGGCGACGAGGATCTATATAGAAGGATGCGGGGTGGAGGACGAAGGGGAGGGAATAGGGAGGGGGTGCGGGAAAGCATCAGCATTGGGAGAAGACGGCGCGGAGGGGGGCGCGGGAGAGGAGGAAGAGGACGAGAAAAACGACGACGACGACGACGACGACGACGACGACGACGACGACGAGGGAGGAGGGGCGGCTGCGATGCGTGAACAACCACTGTTTGGTGGCGCAGCGAAAGAAAGATGCATCAGTGCAATCCGGCCTCATTGGCTGCACAATCCGTCACCGCGCCTCGAAGCACGAGCTGGAACTCCCATGTATACGCGTTGGGAAAACTCGTTTGGCTGCCGGGAGCCCCGAGGCTCGGATGCTCTGGTGCCGTTGGATCGTTTTTTTTTGGATCCCCAGATGACGTTTCGAAGTCGAAGGGGCCAACGAAAAGCCAACATGGTCCCGAAAAGCTCCCAAGACGGCCCAAGAGGGACCCGAACCGACTAATCTTTTGACTGCTGCATCCTCGTCCTCGCCGCCCTCTTCCCCCCCAAGATTCGCCAACTCGGCCTCGAGACGGCGCAGGAGGCCCCGCAAACGCACCAGGGGGGAACCAGGAGGACCACCTAGATGGCGCCCAAATGCCAAAATCACTAATGCATCGGGCTTCCGACGCTCCAAAACAGCCACAAAGGCCCCCGAGTTCGCCCCAAGACGGCACAAAAGGCCCCCAAGGGACCAAGAGGAGCAACACGAACTGTTATTCTGAGTCCTCCACCCCGGGAGAAAGCCCGAGATTGCCGATGCAGCCTCCCAGAAAGCCAGCTACGGGAGGTTTCCAAAGAAACCGCATTAGGCATTCAAGGGAACTCTGACCTACAACCCAAGCACGGCGGCGGATTGAACGAAGGCCAGTAGATTCTGACTGTTCAATTGGAGCGCTGCTGTCGCCTTCTCGAACGGCACGCGATACCCCTGATCGTAGCCGCAAACTTTCCGGGCCTCGCACTTGAAATGCTGGCCACATTGGGGGCACTGCAACGAAGAGCGAATCTACCGAATGCGGAGATGATGTGTTTTTGTCCTGGACTGTCGTTTTGTGTTCTTTGCGCTGCGCGCAGTCGTTTCCCCCCTGGTCCCTCCAGTCCTGCCGATACGCCAATATGGTGCGCCCGCCAGCCAGCCGATATGCCGATACGCTGGCGGGGATTGGGTCGGCGGCCGTTTCGACGCCATCGGCGCTCCCTTGGCCGATATGCCGATACGCCGATATGTCGATATGAATTGGGTTGGCGTATTGACCTTCCCTGCGCCGATATGCCGATATGCCCGTATGAGCTGGGCTTCCATATCGGCATATCGGCTCACCGGCGCCGATATCTCATATCGGTGTATCGGCATATTGGCCCGGAGGCGCCGATATACCATATCGGCATATCGGCGCCGATAAACCGATATTGTTTATCGGTTTATCGGCGTTTGGGCGCCACGACGCAAAAGCGGTTCCAGGTTGCGGTCGCCTTGCTACTTTGGCGATGTCGTAGGCGGTTTCCGTTTCGAACTCGTTCTGCGGTAAAGGCGGATCGAAGACAAAAACGAGGGAAAACGAAAACAGAGCGAGAACGAAAGCATTGCTTTGGTCGTGCCCTGTTTCCCCCGATCGTCCATCGTCTGGGATTCCACGCGGCCCCGCAAGAGAGCCCCCACAAAAGGAAGGGCAGAAGGGTTGTGGAGGACGATCCATGGAGAGGAAGCGTGCTGCCAAATACTTCCCAGGTGTCTAAGGCATGGATTGAACATGTCGTAAGCATGTGAAAACCATGCCTAAAACATGCTTGAAACATGTTCCCTACAGTTTTCTGTTTTGTTTTATTGTGTATATATATATAACAATGATAATAACAATGAAAATAAACAAAACAAAAACAAAAAAATAAAAAAAAACACGAAAAAAAACAAAACACACAAAAAAACAAAACAAAAAAAACGTTAGGGTGTCCACTGCCGTGGCATCCACAGCGGAAGGGGCGCAGGGCGTGGTGGTCCCAGTGGAGCCCCCCCCCCCACGACGGGGCAGGCCGAGGGTCGGCGGCGCGCCGAGGGGGGAAGGGAGGGAGAAGGGAGGAGGGAGGAGGCAGGAGGGAGGAGGGAGGAGGAGAGGGAGGAGGAGGAGAAGGAGGAGGAGAAAGGAGGAGGAAAGCTCAACAGAGAGGAGGAGGAGGAGGCAGAGTGAGAGGAGGGAGGAGTGAGGATGGTGAGGAGAGAGGCAGCATGAAGAGGAGGAGGAGGAGGGGAGGAGGAGGAAGGAGAAAGGGGGGGGGCTGGAGGAGGAGGAGGATGAGGAGGATGAGGAGGAGGAGGGAGGAGAGAAAAGGAGGCGGTGTGAGGAGGAGGAGGGGAGGAGGAGGAGGGGAGGGAGGCAGGAGTAGAGGAGGAGAGGAGGACGAGGAGGAGGAGAGGAGGGAGGGAGCAGGAGTATGAGGATGAGGAGGAGGCAGGAGTGAGGAGGAGGAGGAGTGAGGAGGAGGAGGAAGGAAGGAGAGGAGGAGAAAGGAGGCCAGAGTGAGGAGGCGGAGGAGGAGGAGGAAGAGGAAAAGGAGGAGGGAGGAAACGGAGGAGGGAGGAAGAGGGAGGAGTAGAGGGCGGGGACGAGGAGGGGGGTGGAGGGGAGATGGAGGAGAGGAGTGGGGGGGGGGGTGAAAGGAGGGGGGTGGATGGCAGGGTTAGGAGTAGAGGAATGGAAAAAAAATGGGAAAGTAGAGGGGGGCATAGGGTGGAGGCGGAGGTGGCTAGGGCAGGCCTTCTCAGGAGGCGACGGGGCTTCTCAGAAGCCCTCGCGCCTTCTGAGACGCCGTTTTCGAGGGAGGAGGAACCACCAAGACCCCAACAGTTTGCGTGTACAACACGGCCCCGGGCATTTACTGAACAGCCTTGCCCTGTTTGATTCCATTCTTGGGCGCGCTTACTGAACGGCTTCACACATCGGGGTGCTTATGATGGGTGGTGGATTTCCCGGTCCCTACGCCTGCGTCTTCGCAGAAGGTTTGGACAGCTTCTCAGAAGGATGGAGGCCTTCTGAGCCTTCTGAGAAGGCCCGCCCCTTCTGCCTTCCCCCCTGGGCGCGCTGCCAAGAGGGAGCAGGCAGAGTGAGGAGGGGCAGGGACAAGCTAGGTGCGCTCGCGTCACTATGACGTCCTACCCCTCCCTCCCATCCGTTACCATGGCGTAGATCTCCTCTCTATTCGCACAATCGGATGTCGCAACATGGCATAGCATTACATGGCATAGCATGGTTTGAAGATCAACGCGTAGCATGACATAGCATGACGTGGCGACGCCCCAAAGTGGGGGGGGCTTCTGCGGTCCCAGAAATCAACGAATCGGCACCGAATGTGTACTTACTTCCGATGTTTTTTCTGAGGCCATCTTCTAGATTTTAGGAGCCGATTCGGAAGGACCGAAAACCATGCCGTGGCATGGCGCTGGAAATAATGACGCCAGCGCTGCAGTGGGAACACGATTCGGGACGAGCGGAAGCGCGGAAAGGAGGCCAGCGGGAGCACGATTCGGAACGAGCGGTAGCCCGAAAATGCAGCCAGCGCTCCAACGAGAGCTGCATTGTGAAAGAAAAGAAGCGCGGAAACGCGGGAATGAGGACGCGTAGTTTGACATAGCATGGCTTGGCGACGCCAAAGTGGGGGGGGCTTCTGCGGCCCAAAAAATCAACGAATCGGCACCGAATGTGTATTCACTTCCGATGTTCTTTTCGGGGGGCATTTTTTAAGTTTGGGGGCCGATTTGGAAGGACCGAAAACCATGCCGTGGCATGGCGCTGGAATAATGACGCTAGCGCTGCAGTGGGAGCACGATTCGGAACGAGCGGAAGCGCGGAAATGAGGCTAGCGCTGCAGCGGGAGCACGACTCGGAACGAGCGGTAGCCCGAAAATGCGGCCAGCGCTTCAGCCAGAGCAGCTTTTTAGTTATCTTTATTTATACCTATATATATATATATATACATGCGTTAGAAATCCTGTGTGTGTAAAAAAGAAGAAGAAAAAAAACGTACGCCGCGGAAGGGTCCCGAATATTTCCCAGACGCCACCAGGGGAGAGAGGAGAGTAGTATTCTGATTGTGTAATCGTGGAGGGAAGAGGGAGGAGGGGGGCGGGCAAGGCAGGCGGGGAGAAGGAGGGAGAGAGAAACGTGGGCGGCAGGAGGGGGAAAGGAAGGATGGGCGGGGGGAAGAGGGAGACGGAAAAGAAGCACGAAGATCGGATCAGAGCGATCCGCGCCGCTGGGTACCTCCTTGGCCTCGTTCAAAACAAAAAAAAAAAAAAAAAAAAAAAAAAACAAAAAAAAAAAAAAAAAAAAAAAAAAAAATCAAAAAACATACAATATAAAAAAAAAAAAAAAGAAAAGAAAAAAAAAAAAAACAATCAAAAACATAATTAAATAATTCCGTTCTTTTGTATTCTATCGCTGAATTCATGTTGGAAAAAGTTTTTTTGATATATTTTCTATAGATTTTGTTTTAATAATGCAAATTGTTTACAAATTTTATAAAACAATTTAGTTGTTTTATATTATTTTAACATTTCCCCCATTCTTGCCCCTCCCCTCCCGGCTTCCCTCCCAACCTTGCCCTCCTCTTCTTCAGTATGGATATATAGATATATAAATGTGCACACGCACACACACACATATACATAAATATATACATATACATATATACATAGACATATATATATATATATATATATATATATATATATATATATATCGGGTACAGAGTAGGGGGCCTTCTCCCAGCTGCCTCGACTCGCCATGGGGGCGCCGGGCTCCCCGGGCACACCCCCTCCAGTTGCCCGAGACCCGCCTAGACGGCCTTAAGTGGCGTCACAGAAACGCCAGAAGGTTTCGAGATGTCCCGCGGGGCTTCCAGGCAGCCCCAGATAGCTTCAAGACGGCCCAAGAGAATTCGACGAGTGCTCCCCAGAGGGCCCCAAGAGGCGAAAACCACTGATTTCCATAGGTGGCTCAATCTTTTTGGGATTCTCCACTTTCGAGCTTCCGACGCTCCACGACGCCCCAAAAGGCCCCTAAGACTGCCCCAAGACGGCCCAAGAGATCCAAAATAGGGCCCCAAGACGGGCAAAGAGGGGTCCAAGACGGCCCCAAGAGGGGCCCAGGACGGCCTAAGAGGGCCCCAAGACGGCTTCAAGAGGGGCCCACGAGCAGGAGCCCGAAAGGACAATTCCAGTTTTCCGTCTCAAGAGGCCCCCAGACGGCCCAAGAGGGCGCTCCGAGCGCTCCCCAGAGGGCCCCAAGAGGTAAGAACCAGTAATTTACATCGATCTTCAATTCCCAACCATCCTGTGGTGTTTGGTCCTAGTTTTGAAGAGACAGTGCCCCGCGTTCCTCTCCTCTTCTCTCCTCTTCCTCCTGCCCCTCCTCCCTTCTTCTTCATCCTCATCCTCACCATCATCATCAGCAGCAGCATCATCATCACCATCATCATCAACATCACCGTCACCATCATTAGCATCGTCCTCCTCATCAGCATCATCCGCATCACCATCATCGCCGTCATCACCGTCATCATCACCATCACTGCCACCATCATAATCGGCATCATAATCAGCAGCAGCATAAGCAGCAGCAGTGCCGTCGTCATATCATCATCATCATCATCATCATCATCATCATCATCATCATCATCATCATCATCATCATCATCATCATCAAAATCATCAGCATCATCATCATCATCGTCATCGTCATCGTCATCAGCATCATCATCAGTTGTGGTGTTGGATCACCTTCCCCTCCTCTCTTCTTCATCACCAGCAGCAGCATCAGCATCATCATCAGTATCGCCACCGTCATCAGCATCATCATCATCAGCAGCAGCATCACCCGCATCATCATCATCATGATCATCATCATCATCATCATCATCATCATCAGCATCAGCATCATCATCATCCGCATCATCATCGCCGTCATCGTCACACTCATCACCGTCATCATCAGCATCATCGGCATAATCATCGCCGTGAGCATCGTCATCATCACCATCATTGCCATCAGTACAACTGCCGACGTCATCATCGTCATCAGCATCATCAGCATCACCAGCATCATCTGCAGCAACATCATCCTCCTCCTCATCATCATCATCATCGTCGTCACACTCATCATCGGCATAATGAGCATCATCGGCAGAGTCATCACCGTCAGCATCGTCATCATCACCATCATTGCCATCATCACAACTGCCGCCGTCATCATCATCATCATATGTAGCAACAGCATCATCATCATCATCATCATCATCATCAGCAGCAGCAGCATCAGCATCAGCATCATCATCACCACCATCATCACCGCCATCAGCTTCGGCCCCTTCCCATGGCGGCACACCCCTCACACGTTTCGTGGCGTCATAGGAGCTCCACCAAAGGCCCCAGTGGCAGGGTTCGTATGGCGGCCTCGCCAAATTTCGGCACACCCCTCACACACTTGTTGGCCCCATAGGGAGCTCCGCCGCAGGCCCCAACGGCAGGGTCCGCATGGCGGCCCCGCACCCATTTCGGCACACCCCTCACACGCTTCGTAGCCCCATAAGAGCTCTACCGAAGGCCCCAGTGGCAGGGCTCGCATGGCAGCCCCGCCCCATTTCAGCACACCCCTCACAGGATTCGTGGCCCCAAAGGGAGCTCCATCGAAGGCCTTAGCGACAAGGCTCGCATGGCGGCCCCACCCCATTTCGTCACATCCCTCACACGTTCCGTCGCCCCATCGGAGCTCCGCCAAAGGCCCCAGCGGCAGGGATCGCATGGCGGCCGCCCCATGTCGTAATACCCCTCACACGCTTCGTGGCCCCAAAGGGAGCTCCAACGAGGCCCCCGCGGCAGGGTTCGCATGGCGGCCCCGCCCAATTTCGGCATACCGCTCACACGCTTCGCGGCCCCATGAGGAGCTCCACCGAAGGCCCCAGTGGCAGGGTTCGCATGGCGGCAGCGCCCCATTTCGGCACACCCCATTACACGCTTCGTGGCCCCATAGGAGCTCCGCCGAAGGCCCCTGTGACAGGGTTCGCATTGGCCCCAAAGGGAGCTGCACCGAAGGCCCCAGAGGCTGCGTTCGCATGCACCCGCCGCGCCCATTCCGGCACACCTCTCACGCGCATCGTTGCCCCATGAGGAGCTCCACCGAAGACGATATTCACAACTGCGTTGCTCAAAACTGCGTATGGTTGGGTCCTTCGCCAGGCTAATGTTTCGCTCCACGACGTCTCAAGAGGCCCCCAAGACCGCCCCGAGACGGGCCAAGAGCCCCACAAAAGTACCCAAACACGACCCAAAGGGGGCCCCAAGCGGCCCTAAAGGCGCCCAAGAATCCCCAAGACGGTCCCAAGAGGTGCCCGAGCGCAGGAGCCCGAAGCGATAGTTCGAGCCTTGCATCCTAAGATGCCCCCAGACGGCCCAAGAGGACTCGATGAGCGCTCCCCAGATGGCCTCAAGAGGCGAAAACCAATGATGTTCCGTAGATGTTTTATATGTTTTCGAAGGTCTCGATGTTTCGAGCTTCCGGCGCACCACGACGTCTCAAGAGGCCCCCGCGACCGCCCCGAGACGGCCCCGAAGGTCCTCAAGAGGGCTCCAAGACGGCCCGAGAGAACCCCAAGACGGCACTTGACGCGCCCAAGACGCCCCAAGAGAGCTCCGATGGGCCCCAAATTTGATGCAAATCTAACACAAGGCTCTTCCTCGTCGAGGACGGCGTTGTGCTAAATCTGTGCTTACTTGTTGGGGTTCTGCGGCCGCTCTGGGAGCTCCCTCGGCGCCCCCTTGGGGCCGTCCCAGGCTGTCCTCTAGCGCGGCTCTCTTGGGGAGCCTGTGGGAGCTTCAGGGGAGCCCCAGGAGGCCTCTGCAGAGGCCCTGGGTGCCCCACAGATCTCCAGAGTCCAGGGGCCCCTGGAGGCCCCAGAAAAGCAAAACACGCCCCAGAACGTGCAATCGTCCAATCACGTCCACAGACGACGACCGCCACCGCCACCACGACCACCACGACGACCACCACGACCATCGTCACGGCGGCGGCCGGCGGCGGGGCGGCGGCAGCGGCAGCGACGGCCTGACGGCCCAGAGCCTTTGGTCTCGCACGGCTCCGCGACCGCCCACCGAACCCTAAGCTATCCTCCAGATCCCAGCACCTCCACGCGCCAAGGGTATATACATGTATGCACATATATATATAGAGAGAGAGAGAGACACACACAAGACTGAATTGGCGCTTCGCGCCATGCACCTTGCTCCGCACGCTTCACAAATCTATCCGGGCGAAGGACCCAACCACATGCGGGTGCGAGTGCCGCAAGGCAGGTGGTACGAAGAAGGGGCAGGTCCCTATGAGGTCACGAAACGTGTGCCGAAATTGGTTCGGGGCTGCCACGCGGACCCTGCTGCTGGGGCCTCTTGTGGAGCTCCCTATGGGGCGACAGAACGCGTGTGGGATGTTCCGAATCAGGCGCGGGGCCGCCATGCGGACCCTGCCGCTGCGGCCTCCAGTGGAGCTCCCTATGGGGCCACGAAGCGTGTGACTAGACCAGCTAGCCGTTCAGACCAGCAAAACCCAGACCAGACTAAGCATGTCAAATTGCCGGGGCCAAGCAGACAAGCCCTGATCAGACTAAGCAGAGCAACCTGACCAGACCAAGTAGACTAGCCAGACCAGCCAGTCAGACCAGCCAGCCAGACCAGTCAGACCAGCCAGCCAGCCAGGCGACACTACAGCGCCCCCCAAAAAAATGCGAAAACTATGTTTGTGCTAACAAGCTGCAATGCCCCCAAAAAACAACTTGGTTTGGTGTCGTCGTCGCCGACATGTGCGCTCGCACCCTCTCTAAACCTCCCCCAACCACGCTTGGCTCGCACGCGGAATCCTAAGCTGAAGCCCTAACAGCGCCACGACGGCAGACAAAAACAATGCAATGCGTAAAAAATGCCATGCCAAAGCAATTGTTTGCTTGTCGTCTTCGCCGACAGGTGCGCTTCACCCCTCCCTGAACCTCCCCAAGCCGCGCCTGACTCGCACGCGGAATCCGAAGCTCTCTACCTGCACCATTACAGCAAAAACACACACACAAAAAAAAAACATGAAAAGCAATTCAATAAAGAAGCGGTGCTCGTGTCGTCGTCGCCGGCATGTGCGCTGAAGCCCTTCTTCAGAACTTCCCCAAATCACGCCTGGGGTCTCACGCGGAATCCCAGGCTCAAGCTCGAGCAGCGCAACTACAGCGCAACAAAATGCAATGCCAACAAAAATCGCAATGCTGAAAAAACTGCAATGCGTAAAATATCAAACTGCGTTCGCGTGGTCGACGCCAACATGCGCGCTTCAACCCTGCCTGAGCCTCCCCAAACCACGCTCGGCTCTCACGCGGAATCCTAAGCTCACGCTCGAGCAGTGCCACTACAGCGAGAAAAATGCAATGCACTAAAGATTCAATGCCGAAACAATTGTTTTCGCGTGGTCGTCGCCAACATGTGCGCTTCAACCCTCCTTAACCTCCCCAACCCACGGTTGTTCTCACGCGAAATCTTAAGTTCTAGCTCGAGCAGCCAAAGTGAGACTTTAGTCTCAAGTTTCAAGTTTGTTATTTTGAAGTTTGGCGCCCTGCTGTGCGGTACAACGGCTAAGAGTTGTATTGCTCCTCTTGGCTCGCCTTCCTTCCTCATCCTTCGCCTCTCATCCCGCAACCCCCAACGCAGCGGCGGCAACAGCATCAGCACTAGCCACTAGCAGCACCAGCGGTAGCGGCAGCGGATGTGGGGACAGAAGGAGCAGCCGCCACGGCGGCAGCAGCACCACCATCACCATTACCGGCAGCAAAAAAAGAGAATCAGCAACGGCACCAGCTCCCGCAAGACAGGAGGTGGAGCAGAATGCAGCCGATCAGGAGCAGGAGCGTAAGCAGCATCAGCATGCGAAGGAGGATGGGAAGGAGGATCCTTGGGAGAACACATCGGCCTCCGCAGCCGTCCTCAGAACCCACCCGACTCCTGGCGCCTCTCCAGGCAAGTCTGAAGTTCGGTCGGGATGGCTTCCCCCATCTTTCAGGAGGGAAAAACACACAGACACAATTAATCGTCGATCCCCAGGAGAGTATGGGAAAGTATGGGAAGTGGGGGGAAGACAAAAACCCCGAAAAGATTGGAAAATGTTGGGAATCCTGTTGTTTGTGTGTATGTATTTGTGTGTCCCAGGGCCCCTCCCGTCTTCCCTGATGCGTCCCCGCACCCGCGCATGCACAACAGCTTCGCCCGCGTGCTTCTGGAAAGGAGGACGCTGGAGTAGCCGGGGGGGAGCCTCGCCCTCGCCCTGGTCTTGGCCGCCCCCTCGAGGAGGAGGAGGAGGAGGAGGAGGAGGAGGACGAGGAGGACGAAGAGGACGAGGAGGA
>CAUYUJ010008973.1:5000-32500 GCA_963575745.1 Prorocentrum cordatum
ACGTTTCGTGGCCCCATAGGGAGCTCCACCGAAGGCCCCAGTGGCAGGGTTCGCATGCCCCCCCACCACCCATCTCGGCACACCCCTCACACGTTTCGTGGCCCCATAGGGAGCTCCACCGAAGGCCCCAGTGGCTGCGTTCGCATGCCTCCCACCACCCATTTCGGCACACCCCTCACACGTTTCGTGGCCCCATAGGGAGCTCCACCGAAGGCCCCAGTGGCTGCGTTCGCATGCCTCCCCACAACCCATTTCGGCACACCCCTCATACGTTTCGTGGCCCCATAGGGAGCTCCACCGAAGGCCCCAGTGGCTGCGTTCGCATGCCTCCCCACCACCCATTTCGGCACACCCCTCACACGTTTCGTGGGCCCATAGGGAGCTCCACCGAAGGCCCCAGTGGCTGCGTTCGCATGCCTCCCAACCACCCATTTCGGCACACCCCTCACACGTTTCGTGGCCCCATAGGGAGCTCCACCGAAGGCCCCAGTGGCAGGGTCCGCATGCCTCCCCACCACCCATTTCGGCACACCCCTCACACGTTCGTGGCCCCATAGGGAGCTCCACCGAAGGCCCCAGTGGCTCCCCACCACCCATTTCGGCACACCCCTCACACGTTTCGTGGCCCCATAGGGAGCTCCACCGAAGGCCCCAGTGGCTGCGTTCGCATGCCTCCCCACCACCCATTTCGGCACACCCCTCACACGCTTCGTGGCCCCATAGGGAGCTCCACCGAAGGCCCCAGTGGCAGCGTTCGCATGCCTCCCCACCACCCATTTCGGCACACCCCTCACACGTTTCGTGGCCCCATAGGGAGCTCCACCGAAGGCCCCAGTGGCAGGGTTCGCATGCCTCCCCACCACCAATTTCGGCACACCCCTCACACGCTTCGTGGCCCCATAGGGAGCTCCACCGAAGGCCCCAGTGGCGCGGTGCCTATGAGAAGAGGGGCCTAGTTTGCGTGCCCCCTCATTCGTCTCATATCCGGGCGGTACTCGCAGCTGCATATGGTTGGGTCCTTCGCCAGGCTAATTTTCAAATTTGAAAGCCCGAAAAGGCGGCCACCACCTGGATACGGTGGAGTGGCCCCACTCCAAGGGGGATTTTGGGGGGAGACATAATCATGTAAAACAATACAATATGTGGCAATCATACAACGATTGGATAAATTGGATACGTTGCATTATCGCCTCCGCAGAAAACGCTGCCGCTCAGCACGTCACTTCCGGACGTGGATTCCTCTCGCTTCGCGGGGTGCACGTCCGGAGCACGTACAGTCACGTCGTCGCGGGGCCTCTTGGGAGCCTCTTGGAAGCCTCCTGGAGGCCTCCTGGGAGTTTCTTTTGGCCTTTTGGGTGTTTCTTTGGGGCCTTCCCTCCCTTTCATACACCCTCCCCGGCTTCCCTTCCAGCGCCGGCTCTAATCATGGGCGCCGCAGTGACTAACTTCCACCTGGCTGGCGCTGCGCCGCAGTTCGCCCAGAGGGGGGGAAATAACATTACACTCCAGTCGCTGTGTGGCCTTTGGAGGGGTTTTGGGGTGCCTTTTGGAAGCTTCTGGGGGACTTCTTGGAGGCTTCTTGGGGGCCTCTTGGGGCCTCTTGGGGGGCGTCTTGAGCCCTTGGGGCGCGTTTGCTCCGTTTCGCCCCGTCGGAGGCTGTCTTGGGGGCCTCTCGCGGCCGCATTGGAGCGCTTTTGGGGTGCTCTTGGGCTGTTTTCGCGGCCTCTTGGACCGTCTTGGGGGCCTTTCTGGGTCGTTTGGAGGCCCTCTTGGGCCGTCTTGGGGCCCTCCTGGGGTTTTTTTGGGTTGTCCCGGGGCGATTCTGGAAGCTGTTTGGGCCGTCATGGATTTTCGAGAATCGAAAAAGGCGAGAATGCTAAAATATTCTAGAAACAATAGGAAAATCAATGATTTCGGCCTTTGGAGGCGCAGTTGTGGGCGCTTTGGGGGCCCTCTTGGGCCGCCCTTGGGGCTGTTGGGGTCCTCTTGGAGCCGTTTTGGGGGCCTCATGGGCCCCCGTTGGGAATATCTTGGGCCGCCTTGGGGCCGTCTTGGGCCGTCTTGGGGCCATCTTGGGCCATCTTGAGGCCCTCTTGAGGCCCTCTTGGAGTCCCCAGAGGCCCAAGAGGCCGAATTTGTTGATTTGTCATAGGTTTTTGTAGGTTTGGGGCCCCCGAAGGAGGGCCGATCATTTTGGTCTGTTCCTGTGACGCGGCTCCCAAGGGGGGGGAGACATAATCATGTAACACAATGCTACATGTGGCAATTATGCAATCATTGGATACATTGGATACGTTGCATTAAGGCGTTCGCCGAAAAACGCTGCCGCTCAGCACGTCACCTCTCGACGTGGATTCAAGAGGCTTACGCCATTCCGCCGACCCCAAGAAGAGGCGGGGAGTCCACGGTTGAGGCGTCGTGGGCTTCCTGGGCATTGTTTGGGGACTCTCGTGGGCGTCTTGGGAGCTGTTTGGGGGCCTGGTGGAGCCTCCTTTGGGCAGTTTTGAAGCGTCTTGGGGGCCATTTGAGTTGGCCCTCGTGGGGGCCTCTTTTGGGCCTCGAAGAGCCTTGGGGGGGGGGGGGCCTCCTGGGGAGGAAAGATGGGATTGTCGGTTCGTGTTTTTTTCTCTTGGCCTCTCTTGGGGCCTTCTTGCGTCGATCTCTGGCCGTCTCTGGCCCTTCTTTGGGCCGCCTTGGAACCCTCTTGGGCCATCCTGGGGCCCTCGCAGGGGCCCCCTGCGGAGTTCTGGGGCGGTCTACGGGGCCTCCTGGGCCGTCTTGGAGCGTCGGAAGCTCGAGAGGACGACAACTCCAGAATCAATCAAAAACCTAAGGAAAACCATGGATGATTGCCTTTCGGGGCCCTCTTGGGAAGGCTCTTGGGCCTCTCTTGGGGCGTCTCGAGGGCGTCTTGGGGCGTCTTGGAGCCATCGTGCGCGTCTTGGGCCAATCAGTCGGCGATCCAGGCCCATTTTGGAACGTCGACGAGACCGCGGAAGCCAGAGTTGGAAGCTCCAGAGTTTCCAGATGTGCGCTCGGGACCTTGAGGGAGGGGGGAAGGGAGGGTGGGGGGACAGCCAGTCATCTCACACGCCTTCCCACCCCCAGCAAGCGGGGGTCGGCAAATCCGGTACCAGAACACGCGTTCGAGCTATACCACGTGCGCATTGAGCAATCGGCCTGCCAATCTGCATGTAAAGAACATGTAAAGACGCGCGCTTGCAGTTCGCGTGTGGATGGCGCCTCCTGTGCAGCAGAATAGTTGGAGAAATACCCACAAGCGCCAACTTAACAAAAGAGTCGTTGTGTTGTTTTCAAGCCAGGCCAGTGCACTGCGGAAGCGGGCAAACATTTGTTCAGAAAAGCTGCATGTGAGATCCTACTGATTTTCAAAGTCGGTCGGCCGCGTAGGCTAACATTCCCTTGAAGGGACATACCAAAGTAAGCATGCGCCGCGCCATCCCCTCGATCAAGCAGCGGTGCAGGGCGAGCCTTCGGATGGGATGTTCAGCCACATTGGTGTGCGCCCGCAGTGGCCGCCCTCCAAGGCAGTCGCACTGAGGGGTCCTTCAAGACCCACGGCGCAGCGTCTAGGGCGTCGGACCTCCCCTACTACATCAGGCTCAAGTGTACACGTCATCGACATGCACCCGCGTGGTAGTGGTCCAGCAGCCTCGTGTGCATGGCGCGCCGCTTCAATTCGATGGACCAGGTGCACTGGTGGTAAATGTGCTTGCGGCGGGATCGGTTCTTGGCGGAGTGAGTTAGATTATCAGGCCCACGTTGTGTCAAACACCATGTGCGTGAACGTCGTTCGAGCGCGTATGGGCCAGCCCGTGTAAGCACACGTACTAGAATAGATTCGGCACGTGCATCCAGTATATGTGTGCGAATGCGCATTTCATGGCAGGTGTGTGCTGCTTGACGCCAAGCCAAGCAATACAATGCACAGTTGTTGGAAGCAGAGCAGAGCAAAGTAAACAATGAAAGCTCAGCAGTGCAAGGCACTGTACCTCGCCAAAGCATATCACAGCGAAGCGCGGACGAAACATACTGTTGCCCAATCGTTTCGCACGCACCGTGGGGCGATACTACCCAGCTGACTGCGACAAGTCCCGCCATTGTGCCAGCCCAGCACCGTGGCGACTGTTCAGGGGGCGCACAGGAGGCCGCAACGTGCGACACGTCGTGCCCCGAGGCTTCGCAAACCCGTGGCGTGTGACACGCCGTTCCGCGTCGCGTCGGGGGGTATCTTCTCGTCTCCGTCTTTCTCGAGCCCTTGCAGGATCGAGCCCTCCTCGTGGGTCCCCCTTGTCTGCCGTCCGAGCCCGCGCCAGGCGTCCTCCCCGACGACGTGCTGGAGTTCGCCCTCTGGGGTGCCCGCGGTCGACATAATTCGGGAAGTCCTGCCCCTGCTCATCCTCATGCTCCCCCGCCCTCTGTCCTCCTCATCCCCCTCCTCATCATCCTCTTCCTCCTCCCGTCCCCATGTCCCCCTCCTTCTCGCACTCCTCCTCATCATCCTCCTCCTCCCCCTCATGCTCCACCTTCTCATGCTTCTCACTCATTCTCTGTGTCCCCTTCCTCCTACCCCCTTCCTCCCCCAATTCATCCATCCACTCCCCCCCCCTCCTGGCCTGTGCCATAGTCGCGTCTTGAAGTGTCCAATCCAGACCTCCGCCTCCTCTCCCTCCTGCCTCCTCCTGCCTCCTCATCCTTCTCCTTCTCCTCCTCCTCACTTTCTTCCTCCTCCTCCTCCTCCTCCTCCTCCTCGCTTTCCTCATCCTCCATTTCTTCATCCTCCCTTTCCTCCTCCTCCTTTTCCTCCTCCTCCTCCTCCTCCTCCTCTGCTTCCTTCTCTCCTCTTCGCCCTCGTCGTCCTCCTCTCCCTCTCAAGAGCCGTGCTGGTTCGCGGTGTTGAAGTCCCAAGAATGGCGGTCTGGCACAACTCAGGATCGTGACGACGCAACACTGGTTGATCCGTGGCATTGGAATCCCGAGAACAACGTGTTGGCATGCTTCAGGGTCTTCAAACGGCTGTTTTCCAACGAGGCAGTTCCATCAATAGAAGTGAACCGTTGTACGGGCCTATGAAGAGGGAGCTTGAAGGGAGGGTTTCTTCAAACATCGTTAATGATTATTGGGTTTACACTGGTCCTCCTCCTCCTCCTCCTCCTCTTCCTCCTCCTCTTCCTCCTCCTCTCTCAACCTTTCTCCAGACCTCCTCCTCCTCCTCCCTCCTCCTCCTCCTCGTCCTCCTCCTCCTCCTCATCATCATCATCACCATCATCATCATCAGCATCATCATCAGCATCATCATCAGCATCATCATCATCATCAGCATCATCATCTCTCAACCTTTCTCCAGGCCTCCGTCTCCTCCTCCTCCTCCTCCTCCTCCTCATTCTCCTCTGCTGGAGCCTGCGGGGCCTCGTCGTAGGTATCGTCGCTGATGATGTGGCTGGTGGACTGGTTGAAGCTACCGGTCTGATCGCAGCCTATGATGTGATTGGTGTTCTGGCTGGTGTTGCCGCTCTGGGCGCGGCGATGCCCTGGTAGAGCACGTTGATGCGCCTCTGGAGATTGTCGAGATTGATTTCCAGCTCGATCGTGCCTTGGATGGTGTCGCCGTCGTCCTCCTCCTCCTCCTCCTCCTTCTCCTCCCCCTCCTCGTTCTCCTCCTCCTCCTCCTCCTCCTCCTCCTCCTCCTCCTCCTCCTCCTCCTCGCAGGGGTCTGGAGCGTTCACGTGCACCTTGGATCAGCCCCCGAAGCGTATTTGCCTTGTTTACCTTCTCATCCTTGTCGCTATCGTAGTTCGAAGGCCACGTCGATGGTGTAGGTGCGCGTGCACCTGTCTGTTATGAAGTGCGTCGGCGTTCTGGTCTCCATCCATATAGAGGGCGACATTGTTCCCTTCTATGCACCGCTCGATGAATGCGCCACCCTCGAAACATCCACCAAAAACACAAGCTGCGGTTCCCTTCGTAGCCCTGGTTCCAGCTGTAGTTGTCGCCCTGGTTCTGGTTGCAGCTCAGTCTCCCGTTGGGGCCCATTTTTCCTGGTGTAGCTGCAGCCCCCGTTCTGGCGAAGCCCAGGTTCCACTTGCAGCCCCGCCTCTTGGCGACCAGCCTCGTCAAGGCTGGCAGCCGAGTCGGCGGGGGCTGTAGCGAGGTGATCGGGATCGCCGCGCGCTCTCAGGGGCCGAGGTGGAGACCAGGTTGCCACAGGGGCACCTGAGCCCACAGGACCAGCTGGTGCCCAGCTCGCGCGAGGCGGTGTAGGCTTTCTCCTTGAGCACGTCGGGGACATGAGCTCAAGGATCCGAGTGAAGGCAGCCGCGCTTCTGCGCAGCTGGAAGCCTTGCCCCAGCCGGTGTTGCCCCGGCAGTGGCCCTGGGTCCATTTGTAGTTGTAGCAGGAGTTTAGGCGGTCGCCGTGGTTCCAGCTGCAGCCCTGCTTCAGGCCGTAGCCTTGGTTCTTGTCGACGTGGTTACGTATGGTTGTGGCCCTGGTTCTGGCTGTAGCCCGGGTTCTGGCTGTGGCGGCTCGCTGTCCTGGTGTCGAGTTTCGTCCGACCGTGTTTGAGGGTGCACTCTGGCTCGCGGGCCTTCGTAGCTTCTCTGGACCCGTAGGCCCTGATTTTCCCAACCATCCTGACGTGTTGGTTCCTCGCTTTGAAGAGACGGTCCCCGCGTTCCTTTCTTCTTCTCCTCTCATCCTCCTCCTCCTCCCCTCCCTCCTTCACCCACCCAGTACAGCGTTACGTGGCCCCATAGAGACTCCACCGAAACCCCCAGTGGGACCGCCCGCATGCGTCCCCCACACCCAATTTGGCATTTTCACCCACCCAGTACAGCGTTACGTGGCCCCATAGAGACTCCACCGAAACCCCCAGTGGGACCGCCCGCATGCGTCCCCCACACCCACTTTGGCATTTTCACCCAACCAGTACAGCGCTTCGTGGCCCCATCGGGAGCTCCACCGAAGCCCCAGTGGGACCGCCCGCATGCGTCCCCCACACACACCAAATTGGCATTTTCACCCACCCAGTACCACGCTTCGGGCCCCATCAGGAGCTCCACCGAAGACCCCATGGGACCGCCCGCATGCACCCCCCTGCCCAATTTGCATTTCACCCACCCAGTGCGGCATAGGAGCTCCACGAAGACCCAGTGGGACCGCCCGCATGCGCCCACACCCACATTGGCATTTCACACACCCAGTACAGCGCTTCGTGGCCCCATAAGGGAGCTCCACCGAAGCCACAAGTGGGACCGCCCGCATGCGTCCCCCACACCCAATTTGGCGTTTTCACACACCGAGGCAGCGCTTCGTGGCCCCATAGGGAGCTCCACCGAAGCCCCCAGTGGGACCGCCCGCATGCGTCCACACACACACACACACACACACACACACACACACACCACACAACCAACCAACACACACCTTGCATTTTCACCCACCCAGTACAGCGTTTCGTGGCCCCATCGGGAGCTCCACCGAAGCCCCCAGTGGGACCGCCCGCATGCGTCCCCTCCACACACACACACACACACCTAATTTGGCATTTTCACCCACCCAGTACAGCGCTTCGTGACCCCATAGGGAGCTCCACCGAAGCCCCCAGTGGTACCGCCCACATGCGTCTCCGCATCCACTTGGGAATTTTCACCCACCCAGTACAGCGCTTCGTGGCCCAATAGGGAGCCCCACCGAAGCCCCCAGTGGGACCGCCCGCATGCGCCCCCCACACCCAACTTGGCATTGTCACCCACCCAGTGCAGCGCTTCGTGGCCCCATCGGGAGCCTCACCGAAGCCCCCAATGGGACCGTCCGCATGCGTCCCCCGCATCCGATGTGGCAGTTTCACCCACCCAGTACAGCGCTCTGTGGCCCCATACGGAGCTCCACCGAATCCTCCAGTGGGACCGCCCGCATGCGTCCCCCACACACAATTTGGCATTTTCAACCACCCAGTACAGCGCTTCGTGGCCCCATAGGGAGCCCCACCGAAGCCCCCAGTGGGGCCGCCCACATGCGTCCTCCACACCCAATTTGGCATTTTCACATACCCTTTATAACGCTTCGCGGCCCCATGGGGAGCTCCACCGAAGCCGCCAATGGGACCGCCCGCGTGCGTCCCACACGCCTAATTTGGTATTTTCACGCACCCAGTACAGCGTTTCGTGGCCCCATAAGGGAGCTCCACCGAATCCACAAGTGTTACCGCCCGCATGCGTTCCCCCCCCACCCAGCGCAGCGCTTCGTGGCCCCATAAGGAGCTTCACCGAAGAAGATGTTCACACTTGCGGTACCCACAACTTCATATGGTTGGGTCTTTCGCCAGGATAATTTCGGTGTGTGCCAGGTCCTCCCCAATCGTTGGCTCGCCCGGCCTCTTGGGGCCATCGCCCAGGAGGACGCCCTGGGTACTGCTCCAGTGCGGTGCCACCTTAGCGTGTGTTGCCGCGGCAGCCCGCGGCGAGGTCCACGCTGTACGTAGTCCCTGCTGTTTCCGCCCTTGTTCCGGAAATAGTTGCCGCTGTTGTTGCCGTAGTTTTCCTGGTCCGAGTGGTTGTAGGTAGCCCTGGTTCCGCTTGTGGCCTTGGTTGATGAGGCCCTCTGGGTGGGTGTAGCTATGGCCCTGGTCGTAGCTTTGATTCCAGTTGTGCCTGAGGTTGTTGTCGCCGTGGTTCCCAGTGTAGTTGTAGCTATTGCTGCCGTAACACTCCCGGTCCTTGTCGTAGTAGGTGGCCAGAGCAATCGCCACGTCCTTGGTTGTAGGAGGGAGAGCTTTCCCCCCTGCGTTGGCGATTCTGCGCATGGCAGCGCGCCCTGTGGTGGGTTAGGTACTGTAGTAATTGCGGTGGTGGCTCTCGGCTTGGGCTGGTAGGCTCTGCAGTTGGTCTGGTAGGCGTTGCAGTCGGGGTGGCCCGCGAAGTCCTGGTGGAGGTCGCGGGTGCCTTGCCGCGTGGCCACTGCGCGGACCTGCGGGCGCCGCGCTCGTCGCCGCCCGCATCTCACTCCCCTCTTTCTCCCATTCCTCATCCGCCTGATCCTTCTCTTACCGGTCCCACTCCTACTCCGTATAGTCATCATCATTCTCCTCCGCCACACCGGCTTGCTAATGCACGCGCGTCGGGGATTGTTTGTGCATTTGACAGAACTCCAGACTTCGCCCGCCTCATTATCATTACTCCCTTCAGCGAAGATGCAAAATCCGTTCATCGATGCTCATCATCCCGATCACCCTCCTCTTCTCTACCCTCTCCCTCTCTCTCTCTCTCTCTCTCTGTCTCTCTCTTTCTCTCTCTGTCTCTCCCTCTCAGTCCCTTTGGTGTCTCTCTCCCTCTCTCTCTCTCTTATATGTCTCTCTTCCTAGATATACCCATAGCACATCTATGTAGATAGCTATATCTATATATGTTGTACATACACAACTGTATATGTCTAGAACACTTTCTCAGATGAATACCTGTCTCTCTTTTTTTTTTTCTCTCTCTCTCTCTCTCTCTCTCTCTATCTCTCTCTCTCTCTCTCTCGCCAGCAGTATCGTCATCGCCATTACTGGCAATGTGGGTGCTGAATGGCGAACGGGAGACTCACTGGATGAGATGGGGAACTCCCGCTTGAGGAATACCAATGTGTATGGAGGATGTTTAAAAGGGGATGGGGTGGGAGATGTTGTTGTGGATCTGCACCCGCCCGCCACCGCTATTAGTAGCCCGTCGACATTGAATCGATACGGGGAGGGGTATCCCTTACCCTTCTCTTCGCAAACCCTTCTCCCCCCCCCCCTCCCTCCCTACCTCCCCCCTTGCCGAGGGGGAGGGGGGAACAAGCCATAAGGGGAGAACCAGGGCAGGGGAAAATGATATAGCATAAACGGGACGACCACGTGTGTAAATATATGTACATATAGACATATATATATATATGTGTGTGTAGCATGTTAGCCAGTGTGGAGCGGAGCGATACGCTACCCGCTCGTAGGGCATAGCGTGTCGCTGGGGGGGCCGCCGCGACGCGCTAAGCAACAGTTCCCGATCGTAGACCACATCCTCCCCTTGCACCTCCACTTCTTTTGCCTCGCCCTCGCTCTCGCTCTCGTCGTCGTTGCCGTCGTCGTTGTCGTTGTCGTTGTCGTCGTCGTCGTCGTCGTCGTCTTCGTCTCCGCGGAGGGGGCGAGCGCAGAGGAGAGCAGGAGGGGGGCGGATACGTACAGACGGCAGACAGGCGAATGATCGACGGAGGGGAAGGAGAACGATGAGGACGCTGAGAAGGACGAGGATGTGGTGGAGAGGGAGGAGTACGGAAAGGACGAGGAGAAACAAGAGGGCGACGACGACGAGGATGATGATGTCGAGGCGGCGGGGGAGGTGGATGTGAATAATGAGGACGAAAGGGAAGAGGTAGAGTATGATCATGCCTTCATAAGCGACATGTTAATTCGACTCAACGTTGATACGTAGGATGTGAGTTGCACGACCCGCGTTAGGGGTTATGATGGGAATACCTGCGGCGACGCATTGTCGCTGCTGCTGCTATCCAGGCCCTCCTTGTCTGTGCTGAAGTGCACTGCTGTCATCTACCCCTCGCCGCCCTTATCTCTTCCCACCGTCTCCATGCATTCCCCGTGCAGTCAAGTGAAATACGGACCGCCTCTGGCTTTCGGGCCGTTCCTGAGGTCTTCCTTCAGGGAATGTGTTCGTGGCCGAGGCTCGCCTTGGCCAGAAGAGCCCCTTCGCTCCTTGCTTGGCGATCCGTTGGCAGCACTTTGGCTGCAGCCTCACGAATCAGCAGCCGGGAAGCCACGCGCGAAGCTGCCGCCATCGAAGCTTGACGGGAGGCTCGCGGGCGATCCGAGAGCTTTCTGTCAATGTTTCTTGTTGGCCGAGCGGCAGCCGCCAGGAGAAAAAACGGAGAAGGAGGGACGCACCAACGCCTTGGCGTGTCAAAGGCCCCGCCCACGCGGCCATGAGGACGAACAGCGGAAGGGGGAGGTTAGACGGGTGGAGGGCCGCAGGGGCGGGGCCGCGATGGGGCAGAGGAGCCAGGCGGGAGAGGGAGGAGGCCCGCTCCGTCCCTGCCCTCGTGCTGGCCTCCTGGCGTACCCCCCCCCCCTCAGGCGAGGGCGACGGCGGTGTCGAGGAGATCGTCGCGAGGAGAGCCGCGAGCCATCGCATGGCAGCGCGTTGAATGCCCTACCGCTCCACCCAGGTCTCCTACACCCTCGTATGTCCTCCTCCTCCTCCTCCTCCTCCTCCTCCTCCTCCTCCTGCTCCTCCTCAGCCTCCTCCTCCCCCCCTCCCCCTCGTCCTCCTCCTCCTCCTCTTCCTCCTCTTCCTCCTCCTCCTCCTCATCCTTCTTCTCCTCCTCCTCCTCGTCCTCCTTCTCGTCCTCCTACTCCTATCCTTATTCCTTATTAGAATACTCATACTCCCCCCTCTCCCCGTCCGATAGCCGCCCCATCCGGGACGTTCCATCCTAACCTGCAAAAATAAGAGAACATCAACATGCTTCGTCACTGTTCCTCTCAACATGGACGTCCTGTCGTCCACGTCGATAACCTCTTGTAAAACATGCAACAAAGAGCACACGCGCGCGTTCATGCCAAAGTCCTACCACGCATACTGTGGTTGCAAGCATTTCAACATAAAAAATGGCACCATATAACACATGTAAACAAAACAATGGCTTTCAACACAATTCTTCAGAATTTCTGCCCGCCCGCAAGTGCTGAAGCCATAGGAAAACATACGATTTCCATGATTTCGTGAAAAAGCCAGCGATCTCATCACACCGCGCGGTGCACTCGCGATGCTCTGTAATGCACCCAGGGCGCGAATCCTGTGCAACAAAATACCACGTGGGCGACATGCGCGCGCGCCGCCGCGAGCGCATGTCCAAATCCTTCCAGAGTCGTCGCCATCATCGGCACCGTCGCTGGCCTTGCCGTCGCTGTCGCAATCATCGTGGGCCACCCACCCGAGTCACCGACTTGCACCGAGGTGCTTGCGCGCTGGCGCGGCCTTTGAGACGCGTTCGGTCAGTTCCCATCGGCCACCGCAATCGTGGCCGCAAGAATTCTGCCACACCAGCTGGCCGATCTGCACGCGCGATGCGCTTTGCCAGCCAAGTTTCGTAGGGCTTCCTGGATTTTCCTGGACCTCCTGGGGGTTCCCGGAGGGGCTCCTGGCGTCTCCTGGGCATTCCTGGGGCTTTCTGGGGAAGGACTCGCTGGGACCGTCAGGGGACTCCTGGTGCCTCCTGGGGCTCCCTTGGGCGTTCTGACACATCTTGGGGCTTCCTGGGGCCCCCTTGAAGCTTCCTGGGTCCTCTTGGGGCATCCTCGACTCGTGCTGAAATGCCCGCGCAGCCTTTGAGACGAGCTGGGGAGCTCCCATAGGTAACCGCTGTCGCGGCCGCATCAACTGTGTCAAACCAGCTCGCCGATGTGATCTCAGCTCCTGGTTGTGCCAGCATTGTTTCTTATGTTGTGAGAGGGCGGGGTGGGAATGGGCATGCCATGCATGTCTCGCTCGAGCTGGCTACCTTGAATCCGACTCATACTCCTAATTATCTTTCTCCTCACCCCTTCCTCTTCTTCATGTTTCTCCTCATTTTCTTCCTCCTCCTCCTCCTCCGCCTCCCCCTCCTCCTCCTCCTCCTCCTCCTCCTCCTCCTCCTCCTCCTCCTCCTCCTCCTCCTCTTCCTCCGCTTCCTCCCTTCATCCATCCTTCGTCTTCCTCCTTCCCTCCCCCCCCCCTTGTTCCTCCTTCCCCGTCCTTCCTTCTCTCTCCTGGCCCCCGCCCCACGCTCTCAGCCCCGCCCCTCGCCACGAGGAGCAGGAGGAGGGGGAGGAAAGGAGGAGGAGGAGGAGGAGGGGTGAAGGAGGATAATAGGAAAAAGAGGGAGGAGGGAGGAGGGCGAGGAGGATTGTGACTGGGAGGAGGAGGGGGAGGAGGAGGAGGAGAAGGAGGAGGAAGAGGATTTTGTGTAGACCCAAGACTCATGTTGTAATACGACATCCCTCCCAAGCTTCCTCTTCACAGGCCCTTACGACGCCCTTTTCCATTCAAAAAATTGCCCCGTTGGGTGACAAACGTGTGGAAATCTTGAAGCGTGCCAAAACACCAAAAACACCATTCTCTGGATGTCAACGCCACGGGTCAGATTGACCGCTGCGCTTTGACGATCCTTAATCGTGCCAGAACACTATTCCTGGAATTTCAACACCCCGAATCGACGTAACTGGTGCGCCCTGACAACCCTGAGTCGTTCCAGACACCGTTACTGGTACGTTGGTCATGAGAATCAGCGAGCCCCTGCACTTGTTTGAAACGAACGTGCGCGGCGCTACGCCGAGAGCCACAGTTTGGAAAAGAACCGCCCTCAACTCGTGAAGCCCTTGCAAACGTTTAAAACCAATCTGCGCGGCGATCAGGCGAGAGCCATAGTTTGAAAGCGACCCGCTGTCAAGCCGTGAAGCTCTTGCATGTGTTACGAATACGCGCTAAGGCGAGAGCCACAGTTTGAAAACCACCCGCCCTCCGTGTGTGAAACTGTTGTTGGCGGCGAAGCTTCAGGTTCAGCATTGGCCAGGAAGTCTCGGGCGAAATGCCCAGCCCCCCCTTTTAATTGGCTTCGGGATGCGACAGGAAGGAGTTTTTCATAAGGGAAAGGACTAGAGAAGACGGAGGAGGAGGACAAGGGATGGGATGAAGAGGAGATGGGCGAGGAGGATGTTGATGTGGTGAGACGGAGGCAGAGGAGCAGCAGCAGGCGGAGGCGGATGAGGAGGAGGAGGAGGAGGAGGAGGAGGTGGAGGGGAAAATAAAGAGGACGAGGGCGAGGGGGAGGAAAAGTGGCGCAAGGAGGGAAAGAGGAGGAAGAGGATGAGGAGGAGGAGGAGGAGGAGGAGGAGGCGGAGGAGGAGGAGAAGAAAGGGAAGGCGGAGGAGGAGGAGGAGGAGGAGGAGAGGGAGGGTAGGGAGGGAGGGAGGGAGGGAGGGAGGGCGAGGGGGGAGGAGGGGATCGAAACAGGAGGGGGAAGAACGACAGGGAGAGTGGCCATCCCCATCCCTGCCATCGCCGCCAGAGGACCCGGCTGGCCTGCTCCAGCTGCTGGTCGGCGGCTTTCGAGGGCGCCGCATAGGGAGGAGGAGGGCGCAGGGGCCCACCGTCAGGGCCAGGGCCAGAGGGGAGGCGAAGAAGAGAGGAGGGAGTCTCGAGCTTCGAGAATCAGGGTGTTCAGATACTGCTCGCCCTCTTTGGGCCGTCTCTGCGGCCCCCGTCGCCACAGCTGGGTCCGCCTCGACATTCTGGCCAGAACGTGCCCCTAGAGGCCAGAACGTTCCGCTGGAGAGGTGCCGGGGGGAGACGTTATTGCAATAAGCCGTCCCTCCAAGTTCCCTCTTCACGGCCTCCTACAACTATCCATCTTTACTGAGAGAAGTGCCACGTTGGAAGGAAACCGTTTGGACATCTTACATTCTGCCAGAACACCATGCTTGGGACTCAACGCCGCGAATCACCATGACTGTTGCGTCTTGGCGATCCTGCATCGCGTCAGAACATCCTTCCTGGGGCTCTAGCACCGCGAATCGACGTAACTGATGCGTCCTGACAATCCGACACCGTGCCATCACACAACTTCTGGGACGTTGGCCATGAGGGTCCTTGAAACTGCTGCGAACTCCTAGAACCAATGCCACGCGGCGCTAAGGCGAGAGCCACATGTTGGAAAAGAGCCGCCATCCACCCGTGAAACGTTCCACATGTGTGGAAGACGAGTGTGCGCGGTTCTCACTCGAGAGCCACCGTTTGAAAAAGAACCGCCCTCCGCCCGTGATGTATACCGAGTGCGCGCGGCGCTTAAGGCGAGAGCCACGCTTTGAAAGCGGCCCGCCCTCCACCCCGTGAGATGGCTTCAGATGCCGATCACGAGCGTGCGCAGCGTTTAGGCGACGGCCGCTGTTTGACAACGGCCCACCCTCAACCGGTGAAAACCTAGCAGCTTCTGATTGGGCGTCGCGCAATGGGGGGGTCATAAATGGGGGGGTGGCGAGGGTGGTCCGAAAAGGTACCCAAACGGTACCTAAACGAGCCCCCTGGGGCTCTGGAGGGGCCCGAAAGGGGCACGAAAGGGGACCTTTTCTGACCCCCCCATTTGTGACCCCCCCATTAAGCCACGCCCAATCTGAAAACGAATGTGGGCGGCGCTATGGCCAGAGCCACGTGTTGAACACAGCCCGCCCTCCATCAGTGAAACCCTTGCAACTCTTACAAGACGAGTCTGCGCGGCGCTGAGGCGAGAATCACAGCTTGAAGCGTCATGCCCCCCATCCGTGAAACTCTGGCAACTGCCCAGCTTAAGGAACATAAATGGTGAGGAGGTATCCTGCGAAACGCCTGGCCCACCCTACTGACACGCCTCGGGGTGCGACATGGAGAAGTTTGTTATAAGAAAGGAAATGGACGCGGAGGAGGAAGAGGAGGACGACGACGAGGAGGAGCAGGAGGAGGAGGAGCAGGTGCACGAGGAGGAGAAGGAAGCGGAGGAGGAGGAGAAGGAGGGAGGTGGGAGGAGGAAGGTGGCAAGAGGGAGGGAGGGAGCGAGGAGGGAGGGAGGGAGGGAGAGGGAGGGAGGACGAGGAGAGGAGGAGGAGGAGGAGGAGGAGGAGTTGGCGAAGGAGGAGGCGGAGGAGGAGGGCACAGTAAACCTGAGATGGCGAAAGCGATACGCGACTCGCCCTCCCGTCCCAAGTCCATCGGAGGCCGCTGCAGAGGTTCGATTGCACAACGTGGAGCGCCTAGCATTGAAGGCGACCACCCCGTTGGCGCACCTTGCGGGCGGCGAAACGGTTCTGCAATGGAGCTGCCGTACAAGATCTTCCACCGCATGAGAAATAGCAGCAAGAAGTACATGCGATCGAAAAGAAACAATTGCTCGAATATACACGTTTGGAGATCCGCACGGATGTCTTGGATCTGCTCTGGGACCCCTTGGCGGCGCCTCCAGCGCCGCCCTTGGCGCGCTTCGCGCGCCAGGGAGGGGGGTATTCCGAATGTTCATGTCTACGCAGTCTTTTCCACGTATAGAATCAGGAAGAGGAAGCTCACTCGAGTGTCAAGCGACAGCCCGTGCGAAAATGCAATATTCCTCCATCCGCGTGCCTGTTTCGCAGTTTTCCTTGGGCGTGCAACTTTAGGACATCTAAAGCGAGATGCCCATTTTGAAATGGAGAACGTGTCTTAGTCATGCAGAACAGGCAGGATCTTAGCAAGCCACAAGCCAGAGCCCCAATTTCTCAAGAAGCCGCCCTCCATCAGCGCAACGACTGCAAGATTTTACGGCGACTGCGCAGGACACCAAGGCGAGAGCCACATTTCGAAGATTCCTTTGGGGGACCTATCTCTCCTGGGGCACGTTTTGACCAGAACTTCGATGCGAATCCTGCCTTGGCCATGAGGGCGCCCCAGGAGGCCCAAAGACCTCGATCTTCGATCTTCCATGTTTTTGGGGGAGAGTCAAGAATCGGCCCCTGGACCTGTCCAGGCGTGCGTTCTGACCAGAATTCAGAAATGGATCCATCGCGCACCAGCGCAGCAAGGCCATCGAGCTTTGCAGGGAGGGTCGGGTAGAGGAGAAGGTGGGGGTGAGAGGCTCTTTGACGTAGAGTTTGAATTGGTTTGTCGTGAATGCGGGTTTCGACTCCCTGTCGTTTGGCGTTGGTTTGGCTCTGGTTGTGCTTGTTGCGACTGGTGATTCCTGTCTCAACGAGTACCACCGATGAGGATGAGGAGGAGGAGGGAGAGCAGGAGGAGGTGAAGGAGGCGGAGGAGGCCATCACCGAGGCCCAGGGGGGGAGGGGGAGGAGCTGGAGCCAGGAGCCAGGAGCCAGGAGCCAGGAGAAGGAGTCGGCAGCCGGCAGCAGCAGCAGGAGCAGCTGGGAGGAGCTGGAGCAGGGGGGAGCGAGGCGGCCCTCGGCGGCGGCGCGGCGCCCTCCTCGGGCCCGTCGGCGGCGGCGCGGCGCCCTCCTCCGGGTGCCCACTCGGCCGCCCGAGAGGCGAGCTGCCGCTGGCGCTCGCGGGCGAGCCGGGCCCCGCCGGCGCGAGCGCGGCCCATTTGCGGGTCCGCGCCGCGGAGGCCGCCGGGAGCGTGCGGGAGCCGCGGCGCGCGCAGGGGCCCGCCGGCCGCCTGCCGCCCAGGCAGGCGGCCGAGCGGGCGGAGCGGAGCCGGGGCTCGAAGGTCGAGGAGCAGAGGGGGGAGGACGAGGAGGAGGTTCGAGGGTCGAGGAGTGGGGAGTGGAGGAGGAGGAGGAGGAGGAGGAGGAGGAGGAGGAGGAGGAGGAAGAGGAGCAGGAGGAGGAGGAGGAGAGGAGGAGGAGGAGGAGGAGGAGGAGGAGGAGGAGGGAGGAGGAGAGGAGGAGGAGGGGAGGAGGAGGAGGAGGAGGAGGAGGAGGAAGTCGAGAACACGGCCCTGGACCCCCGCCCCGACGGCGACGGCACAGCGGCGTGACCGCCGCTGCGTTGGCTCAAGGCCACATGCAGGACGCGCGCGCGGGGCGCATGCGTGGGCCTGAGGGCCCTGGAGCATTGCGTGGTGCACCGAGGGCACTACGAGCGGGGAAAAGAGGCCCCGCGACTTGGTAGCGGAGACCTGGTCCACTTCGGGCTAGGGCTCAGCGCTGCCACTGCGCGGCAGCCGGAGGAGTCCGGCTTCAAGCGGGTCATCGAGGTGACCCACGGCGCGGAGGAGGCTTTCATCGAGGTGAAGTCCAGCCCCTCCGCAGACTACGACATCCGCTACGACGGCTTCGGCACTGGACAGCTTCGGTGCGAAGAAGCATTCTGTATCACTGGAGTGAGCTTGCTCACAGATCACGTACATACGAGAGCTTGGGAGATGGAGCATCTTCATCTCGAGGTTATGGGCAGCCTCAAGGTCCCGCCGGCTTGGAGCCCAGAGCAAGACAGGCAGTACCCCTTTCGATTCTGGCTGACAGATGTGACGATGTGGGCTGCAGCGGCGGCGAGAGAGGTCATGCCCGAGCAACAAGGACCAGCAGTCGCACTACGACTCGGAGGCGCAGCAAGGAGCTTAGCGAGGGAGATTCCACCGGAACAGCTGCGAGACGGAGCCATCGCTGACCCAGGTGATGGAGCAGGAGCGCGACAACTCACAGGACTGCAACTACTGCTGCTCGTTCTTTCCAGGTCATTCGCCCCGCTCGGTGACGAGAACGAGAGCAGGGCGACCTCTGACTTGTTGGGCTTCTACCGCAAGAGCTACGAGAACATAGATCAGACGCTCAGCAGGTTCGAGGTCACACGACGACGAGCAGCGGCG
Source organism: Prorocentrum cordatum (assembly GCA_963575745.1). Taxonomy (NCBI): domain Eukaryota; class Dinophyceae; order Prorocentrales; family Prorocentraceae; genus Prorocentrum; species Prorocentrum cordatum. The sequence goes on from CAUYUJ010008973.1 coordinate 23,355, forward strand.
CTTGGAGGATTTCAGATGGGACCACAGGGCTACGCTTGGATGCTGAGGACGGCCCTGGGCTGTAGCCCTGCGGAGTGGAACGAGTTGCTGATCCACTTCAGAGGCCACCTGCCGAGGACGGAGCAGCAGTTTGCGGAGTGGGTAGAATATATTCGACGGTACGGACACGTCCTGGAGAAGGGACCGATGTCGGTGAATCGAAGCAGCAAGGGCAAGGGCCACAGCCAGTTCTTCTTCCCAACGTTCAACTTCGGCGGTGGCGATGGACATCAAGATGATTCTGCAGACGGCTACACTGGCGGAGGCATGGCAGCATCGTGGGCCCCCTCGTCTCCCTGGGCGCCTGCTGCTGCAGCACCGCCGGCGCCAGATCCGTGGCAGGCCTACTACGGCAACGAATACGAGGACAACGACACGGACACCGACGACGACGACGGAGAGGACTTGGACGGCTCGGATTTCCCTGGGCAGATCGGCCAAGATGACGCGGTCATCCAACAGTACCTCTACCAGAACTACGTTTTTCACAAGAAGCGCTGGCGACGGTTTACGGGCAGACCTACGAGATTCCACAGGTTCGGAAAAAGGCAAAAGTGGTAAGGGATCTTTGATCCCGTTTCGTGGAGGTGGAGCCTTTGGTCAACGCGGACAAGGCAAAGGCTACCACTTCGAAGGAAAAGGGCGACGAAACCCTACTGGACGTGACGGCAAGGTCACGAAGTGCCTCACGAAGGGTTGCGAGAGCGAATTTCACCTGATTAAAGACTGCCCCCACCGACAAGGAAAAGGGCAAGGAAAAGGCAATTTCGTCACGAATGGACCTCGACCGGTATCAGCAGCCTCGGCAGCGGCGCCATGGTTCGGATTCAACAACACGTCAGCTACAGCGACAGCAGCGACTACAGGCAGCTCGGCCCACGGTTCTGGATCGGTGAGCTTCTTTGCCACAGAGACACCCAAGAACGACAGCGAGCAGAAGATGAGCGCAAGTGTGGAGGGCTCGCGCGGTTTCACTGGCGCGGTGATATCGCCAGCGCAGCCAAAGGCCATCGAGGACAAGGCCCCTGAGTGGTTTGGACCGAGACCGATGGTGGAAAGCATGGAGCCCCCAACCACAGGGTCGGCGTTGTCCCCGGGCGAGGGACCCTACTTCCCGATGCTGCCGACCGTGGGAACCACCAAGTTCGGGGAGATCACGGACGTGCCATCGAGACCTACGTTTGGAGTCGGACATATCTTGGGACTTTCATCGATGGTGGCCCCGAAGGACGAGGATGGAGATAGAGTAACGGAGCCACGTACCGCTGGAGTTCCTCTCCCGAAGGCAGCGATGGAAACACCAGCGAAGACACATCCGATGGTATCGGAGATACTCGGCATCAAGAAGGCAGACGAGAAGCAGGACCCCTCCTCGATCAACGTAGGCGGCTTGACTTTCAGCCCCGTTCCAGCGAAGATGGTGGCCCCCCCGAGCGCGAGCAGCGGAGTTCAGGACTCGGCGGCGAGCTGGGACAAGGTGTCGAGCGTGCCCGAGCAACAGGTGGATTTGTCATCCTTCGACCTCGACTCCGAGAGCTACTTCCAGCCCGGACATCCTCATGAACGTGAACGCCCAGAACTACTGAGAGGAGCGGACGAGGTCGCCATTCCAGATGATGACGAACACACCGAGCACGACGGGCAATACGAAGAATTTAGAGAGGACAACGACGGCCAGCAGATCCCGCCAGACAATCACACAGGCGGAGTGGATTTTAGCGATGGTCGTGGAGACTTCACTGGAGTTGTCTGGACCTTGGGGGGAAACCGTGAGGAAACCTACCTGGGACACGAGCGCACCCGGCTTGACGGCGGCGAGATGGGCATTCTCGTGGACCCGGGAGCGCACGGCAACCTCGTCGGAGAACGCTGGGCACGACAACAAGCGGAGAAAGCCAAGCAGTACCAGCACGACACGGAGAAGACTGAATTGCGAGAGCCCCTGGAGGTTAATGGAGTTGGAAAAGGACCCGACTACTGCCACCAGCAGTGGAAGATCCCTATCGGCACGCAGGAGATCTACCAGGAGGGCGATGGCAGCGGCAACCTGGACATTTACACGGCACCCATCATTCCTGGAAGCGACGTTCCTGCGCCGTTGGGCAACAGTTCTCTAAAGAAGCTCGATGCGATCCTGGAGTGCGGCCCTGGTATACTACATCTACGCGGACCCGGACGCAGAGAGCTCGTTCTTCCAGCAGGGACTCGCAGCTACAACCTGAAGGAAAGCAGAAGCGGACATTGGCTACTACCCTGCTCACGATTCAGAGAGGCATCGACCTCCAGCGGCAAGACAGGATACCCTATTGATCGACTGCAACCTCACCCCGAGCATTTGGACTTCATGTGGGAGGATTTCCGGGGGGAGATGAGTGGCCTGGGCTTGACACTCAATGAGATGTCACGGCTGTGCGCCGAATGCAAGCAGCACGTGCAGAATAAGAGTTGGAATGTATTTCAACATTCGCTGAAGGTGCATGGCATCTACAAGGAGTGCATTCCGAGCAAGAAGTGGGCCAGCATCAAGGAGATTTTCGGTGACAAGAAGGAGAAGGAGGTGCGTTTCGAGGTGCTGCCGGATCCGGCAGACTCCTCGGGCCTGCGAAGGGGCAGGGCTCCGGCCGCGGCGGCCGGAGCAGCTGCCGAACGCCGTTCGGCGACGCCGCATCATCATTTTCATGCTCAAGTTCTTGGCCACCGGTTGGGATTGGCAACTACGATGCGCGCGGCACGAGAAGGAGGATGGCCCGTGACACAGGTGATGGCCTACGACCAGGTTATAGGCAAGGAAGCGCGAGATCTGAAACGACACCTCACCGAAGGACGCTTCCGGCTACTATGGGCAGATCTACCGGGACGTCGAGGAGCTGAGCGAGGACAGCGACCCCAACAGCGCCTGCGACTTCTTGAAGACTGCGCACGAGCACAGTTGGCCGGGGGCGGGGGCGCCATGCTAGTTGCTGAGCGCGGGAGCTCTATGCGGGCGGGCCCGACGATCCTGAAGCTTAGGCGAGAGGCCCCCCACGAGGTAGAAGTACATTGGTGTTCTTTCGATGTGCAGTCTCTACCGGACGAGGCAGGAGAACGAGGATGGAGTGATCGAGTAGACCGAATACAGTCCACATTTACAGTTCGAGCCCAACCGTGTCAACGCCAAGGAAAAGGACGTCGGCACAAGAGTGATTGGAGGAGTTCGTCCGGGAACGACGAGCGCCGACGACAGCGAGACGAACAACATGCACAATACTTGGTGGCGATGTTTCGGGAGATCAATGACGCCCTCTTGCTAGAGGGTAACCGTTCACCACCAGAGTCGAGAACTATGGAAGCGCCTACGGGCGAGGACACGGCAGGCAATGACGAGAACTCCTACCCGACGGAGGCGAGGATGCGCGCGAAGATGAAGTCGCTGACCGACAAACCGAAGGAGGCCAAGAAGCAGAAGTTTGAGATTGAGAACCATTTCGACGACTGCGGAGACAGCATAAAAGGTCTGGCCATGGACGACTCCCTCTTCGCCATCTACGAGGACACGGACATCTACTCGGATGACGACGACGACATTATCTTGTTCGTGGAGGGGGAGTTCTACGACGGCAACAGTTATGCATCATGCCTGCGGGGAGTTGCCAGAGATGATGGAGCAACCTGGCACGAGGGACCAGCAGTCAGGAAAGCAGCAAGTCTCTTTCATCTCACGGCCTACCTGGCGAAGGCGGCCTCCGGCATGGATGTATTGGAGATTTGCGGAGGACGAGGCTACGTATCCAGGATTTGTGTGCGAAGAAAATGCAGAGTGGGACCCAACTTCGACATCGTCTGCGGTGTGGACCTATCGGTTCCCAACGAGCAGTGGACGTTGTGGCACTACTTGGAGCGTGGAGTGATGGTTGTTATCATGACACCTCCATGCACCCCCTACGGACGTTTCTCCAGCGTGAATATGATCAATGCGACGGATAGCTGGAGGGAGAGTCTCGAGCGATGCAGGCCCTGCTATGCGGAGAAGTAGCACTGTACCAGCTGCGGAGAGACCGAGCCTTCATCAATGAGAACCCAGCCGGATCCAAGCTATATCAAGAACCACCGTGGCAGGCAGTCGCTCAGTTTCCTGGAGTTGTGTACGCTATGGTGGATCAGTGCATGGCTGGTCTGCAGAGTGCTCGAGGCATACCACAACAGAAGAGGACGGAGCTATGGGCATCCCACGAGGCACTACTACGACACGTGGTTGGATTTCAATGCGACGGGAGTCACGTGCATGATACTATTGAAGGACGAGAATCCACGTCGAGGGCCAGATTGTGGCCCTGGAGATTCGCGGTGGCTATCGCCAATGGCGTCACGGACTACCTGTCGGAGAAGAGAAACGCAGAAGTTAAGACGTACCTGCAGAACACTACGGCGTATCCCGGGGCAGCGGCAGCAGCACCACTCGAGGAACATGGACCCTGGGTTCCGCCCTGGGATCTGCCAAACCCTCCAGATGCAGCACCAGAAGAAAGGGGCCGAAGGAGAATATCCAGAAAGACAGAGGACGCCGGAGTACCAGCACCTGCACTTGAAGACACCCAAGCACCAGCACCAGGACCACCGGCGGCAGCGATTCGGCCCCCAGATCCGAGGACGCAGCTACGACGAGTGCGAGAATGGGAACGCCGAGCGTGCAACGGAGCTCATGTCCCACATTCTCGGGTGCCTGGAAAATGTCGGATAGCCACGCCGGGAGTACGAACGTGGAGATGCAAGCAGTGCCAGCGAGGCAAACCCGAAGACGCACCTGGACATACTCTCGTGGCAGGACAGTGTAGATGGGCAACTGAAGTGGGCCAAAGACCAGATGGAGGGGGACGCCGACGAGCACGAGCAGCTGCCCACGACCCAGCGCCAGGAGCAGCTGAACCAAGACCAGACGGACCGGTAGACGCTGCCGATGTCCCAGACTCGCCAGCACGACCTGAAGCAGATCAAGGTATGGAGGTGGACTGGTCGAGCTGGGATCTTGGATCCGCCCGGCGGGCGCTGTTCGGCAACAACGAGGCAGTGACACGAAGAGTGTTACGTCGACTACATCTGAGGTGGTTCCACGCCAACAAGAAGGCCATGAAGCGTATGCTCTCAGCCGGAGGCGTGCCGCCTAAGGTCTTGCAGATGGTCGACGGCATCGTGGACACCTGCAGAGTTTGCCGATTGTGGATGAAGAAGGGGACCAGGGCGACCACGACGATCAAGCTGAGTGTACAGTTCAACGACGAGGTGCAGTTGGATCTTCTATTCTATGAAAGACGCGTTGTTGGACATCTCATCGACGGTTGTATCAGGTTCACCGTGGCGCGAGAACTCCCAGACAAGACGATCGAGACGCTCTTGGATTTCATATGGGTGAACTGGATACAGGTCTTCGGGCCTATGGCGGTACTGGCCGTCGATGGCGAAGGAGCTATGGCTTCCGAAGAGGCTGGAGTGGCTCTCGGACGCATGGGAACCACGCGCAAACTGAAGGCCCCAGGACAACATGCGCAGGTGGTTGAACGACATCACGATATACTACGCCGACAGATGCATGTCATAGACGCACATCTCCGAGAGCTCGGCATCAAGCTGTTCTTCGCTCGAAGATTGGCCGAAGCAGTCCTCGCCAAGAACTCGTTCCTGACCATTGGAGAAGGCACGCCATACAAAGCACTTTATGGAGGCGCGCCTCTCGTGCTCAGGGACTTCGACAGGAGTGGAGCTCAAGAGTTGGATGATGAAGATGGACTGGCGATGTTCAGGCACTCGCAGAGGCTTCGAGAGATCGCGACCATGTCGATCATCGAGGCCACGGCTCAGGCGAGGACGGAGCGAGCTGCCAAGGCACGAACGGCCCCGGCGACGGAGGATTTGCATTTGGAGATCGGAGACCTCGTGGACTTCCACGAGCCGGGGAAAGCGCCCAAGGACGTGCCGAGCTGGAAGGGACCAGCCAAAGTTGTCTCGGCACAGGCACCAGAGACGGGGACGATCACCATACACTGGCAGGGACGCGACATGATAGTCAACACTCCTGATGTCAGACGTGCAATACTGTATAGCTATTCCGTATCTTTCATGGCGGTGGAGAGCGACCCAGCGCTGATCCTATTGGAATTCGTACATAATATCAGAGAAGGTTGCGAGCATCTTGGCTGGGCGAGAACGTCATCGGGATGGGCCCTGACGAAGATATCTAAGAGCTATCCCATCGTGGTGGCTGCCATGCTTCAAGTCGCCTCTTGTGGGCTACATATCAACGGAGCAGTGGCCGCCCGAGTTGGCAGAAAAGTACCAACGCTTCCTGGACTTCACGATTTCGAGCACTACACTTTGCGTTGGTGGACCTGCGAGGCGTCTGGACAAAGGAGAGTCAGGAGTGGAGGCCATGTGCTATGGTGAAGGATCTGCAGCAGAACATCTCAGCCTTCGATATATCTTCGGCGAGAAGGAATGGGCTTCGTGCTACTTCATGCAGTTCCTGACTGTGGAGCCTGATGTTCTGGATGTTTTGCAAGGACAGGCCCCGCAAATACCACGCATGGGTGGACCTCACCTACCAGGAGTTGACGCATGGATGCGCGAACATCGAGAGATACGGAAAAGGGCCCGTTCGGAAGGATCGCAAGGCTCGGAGAACCCAGCAGAGCATCTAGCAAGAAGGTTGGAAGACGAACCGCCAGGTAGACCAGAGCTACCTCCCGGGCTGCCAACACCAGCTGAACTTACTCAAGCAGCAGACGATGGCGCCAGCACACCAGCCAGCGGTAGCACGGTTCCAGCGGAGGCAGCGTCATCGTCAGAAGAGCTGTACAGCCTGGAGGCCTTCTGGGCAATACCGAAGCAGGACTCGGACTTGGCGAGGGACGTAGACGAGAGCGACTTCATGGACATGATCGGCTACCTCACGGAAGAGTCAGACGTGTCCGTCCTCGAGCGGAACGAGATCATCCAGGACTACGACGTAATAGAGGCCTGGAACACGCAGAGTACCACACGCGCGAAGGCGACCGACGACATAGTGGAGTCACTACAACCGGAGAAGGTCTTCCAGATAGGATTCGCAGCAGGAGCCTGGAAGATGCTAAACGAGCCGACCATCAACGGAGACCCTGCGCACGGGGACGATGTGGCTGCGTTAAGTTTCCACGAGGATGGATCCGCCAAGGCCGTGATAGAGAGAGATGGCAACCTGCTGACGCCTACCGAGAAGATCGAACACCGAGAAGCAGTTCGAGCGGCACGACTTAAGGAGCTACGGCATTGGGCAGGATTCAAGGCCATGTCGAGGCGACCTCGTAAGCAAGCCAGGAATCTCATCGACGCGAAGTGGGTCGATAAATGGAAATGGGTACAAGCAGCAGACGGAACTATGACCAGGATCATACCATGCAGACTTACGGTACGTGGATTCAAAGACAGGCACAAGGACGAGGTGAAAACGTTCACCGCCACCAGCACGAGATGGGGACAGAGAATGGTGAATATTCTTGCGGCGCAGCATCGTTGGAAGCTATGTAGTGCGGACATCTCGTCGGCTTTCCTGCAGGGAATGACTTTCGAGGAGGTTGCGAAGCTGCTCAACGAACCGACTAGAGATATTTGCTTTGAGCTGCCGAAGGGCACAGCCGAGCTGTTATGTGAAGTGGAAGGCTTCGAGGGCTTCAACTCGATTTTGGAGGTCCTGCATATGGAGAAAGGAGGATTTGGTCTCAATGATGCCCCGAGGTTATTCGGACTTCGACGTGATCAAGTTTTGTTGTCGAGTGGGCTTAGGCCAACACATGCAGACCCCCAACTCTGGCTGAAGCACATCCAGGGGGTTTTGGTGATGGTTGTTTCTACACCTCTAGACGATTTGAAGTACGCGGGGACCGACAAGGCGACCGGCGAGATGATTGCATCACTGGAAGCAGTTTTCGGCAAGATGACTATGAGTGAGAGCAATTTCGTGCACTGTGGCCTGCGCCACAGACAGCTGGAGGATATGAGCATCGAGGTTGACCAAACTGAGTATATCAAGAATTTGAATTGCATCGACGAAAAGGAATTGCAAGGCCGGGGAGACGACGACGATCCACCGGAGAAGCACGCGAAGCTCTACCCATCTTTGCTTGGAGCTATCGCGTGGTGTATCATGACGAGGATTGACATATGTATTTATGTCGCAGCACTCCAACGACACGGCAAGGCACCGCAGGTTGGACATATTAGGAAGATGAACGTGCTGCTCAAGTATATGAAGGAGAATCCTCTGGTTTTGACGGCACAGAGGTTGACTTCCCCTGTGAAGCTGATGGCCGTTGGAGATGCGGCCTTTCGGAGAGAACCTGACGACAAGGGTTTGGCTATGCGTGCAGCTGTTTATTTATTGATCGAGACGAAGCAGGAGCTTGGAGGCAGATGCAATGTTTTGGAGTATTATTCACGGAAACAAGCTCATGTGGTGCGATCCACTTGGGGAGCAGAGTTATGTCAGCTATCAGATTGCTGTGATTATCTATTACTGCTGGCCGGTTTCCTGACGGAGGTTCAGACTGGAGAACTGACGGCCAGGCAATTGCGAGATATGGTTGATGGAAGTGAAGCCAGTATTAAGCCAGCAATCGATCTGGAGGTTTGCGTGGACGCCCAGAGTGTGTTCAGCGGCATCACAGCGGAGCAGGCACGGATACCAGCAGAGAGACACGCTGTACCATGCCCAGTGGATTCGAGAACTCTTGGACCGAGGCATACTTAAGAGACTATGGTGGATCGACACAAGGGATTGTTGTGCAGATGGACTAACAAAAGGAGCTGTTCTACGAGACGCACTGAGGTGCGTTGCGCGAGGCGAGTGGAAGACGGTACACGAGGCATTACCGTGGACATCTTCAGGACGTGTGCTCCAGAGTGCCAGCTCGAGTTGAGCACGGTCGTGAAGACCGCGGTGTTCATGGTTTTTTGGACATCCAGATGAAGGACTGGACCGGCGTCAGGACGCTAAGTCGCCACGCGGGTCTGGGCCTCGTAAGGACGCATCGCCGGGCACTCCCCAGTCATAGTGACGCTTGGGAGGCCCGGCGAGGATACTGCTGAGGCAGTCAGTCCTCGGG
>CAUYUJ010008974.1:0-15000 GCA_963575745.1 Prorocentrum cordatum
TACTACTACTACTACTACTACTACTACTACTACTACTACTACTACTACTACTACTACTACTACTACTCAAAAATACAAATAATTCGCCGCCCCCCTTGTGGGGCCACCAGGCTGTGGGCGCGGGATTCGCAGTTTCCTGTACCAGTTGTGTCACAGTTCTGCTTATTGCTGGTTACTGTAACTACTTGATTGACCGCGCGAGGGGGGGGAGGCCCAAACCGGCATTTTAGCACCCCCTGGGCGCGTTGTCTGAATTGCTGGGGGGGCTCGAAATCGACACCCTTCACACAGATCGGCGGGGTCAGGGTCCAAAGAAACAAGGGATTTGCCACATTTCTAAAATTCGGCGCCACCACTCACGCAGATCCGCGGGGTCAGGGTCAAAAAACACAAAGGATTTGCCACATTTCTGAAACTCGGTGCCACCCCTCACGCAGATCCGCGGGGTCAGGGTCCAAAAACAAGGAGTAATTGCCACATTTCTAAAATTCGGTGCCACCCCTTACGCATATCCGCGGGATCAGGGTCAAAAAAACACAAGGGATTTGCCACATTTCTGAAATCCGGCGCCACCCCTTACGCAGATCCGCGGGATCAGGGTCCAAAAACACAAGGGCTTTGCCACATTCCTGAAATTCGGTGCCACCCCTTACGCAGATCCGCAGGGTCAAGGTCCAAAAACACAAGGGATTTGCAACATTTCTGAAATTCAGACCACCCCTCACGCAGATCCGCGGGGTCAGGGTCCAAAAACACAAGGGATTTGCCACATTTTTGAAATTCGGTGCCACCACTCACGCAGATCCGCGGGGTCAGGGTCCAAAAACACAAAGGATTTGCGACATTTCTGAAATTCGGTGCCACTGCTCACGCAGATCCGCGGGGTCAGGGTCCAAAAACAAAGGGGATTTGCAACAATTCTGAAATTCGGCGCCACCCCTTACGCAGATCCGCGGTGTCAGGGTCCAAAAACACAGGGATTTGCAACATTTCTGAAATTCGGTGCCACCCTTCACGCACATCCATCGCAAGGCGTGGTAACCCAAACTGCGAGAACTCCCTCGGCCCTTTAATCGCAAGGTGTGGTAACCAAGCCCGTAAACCATACACGTCTTACCAATCGCCAGGTGTGTAACCCCTCTTGTGATCAGTTGGTTTTGCTGATTGCGAATCGGCTTCGCATGAAGTTTCGATACTGCTTCACGACAGCGCCAAGGCCTCATGACTTAGCTCTTCCATGGCCCATTCTCCGAGAGAGGGGGCCGGCGGCAGGGGGCGAAGCCCTTACGGATAATAACAACTAGCTGCATACGGTCTCTGCGAAGTTGGTCGTACTCATCCGTCGCTTTAGGCTGTGGCACGTAGTGCTTCCGCGCCTATGTGATCAGGATCTCGCTGATGTCGCTGAATAGCTGGTCGACGCCCGTGCCCGCGGGGTCGTATTGTGCGATTGCTTCCTCCGCGTCTGTGATGAAACCTGGGTTGTGTAGTCCGTGTCGTACTGCTTGGACCAGGCTATCCTTCTCCCATCTTGGCGGCTGGTGTCGGTGATGCACTCGCTGCCGCAGTGGAAGTCGGAATGTCACATGTACTCGTACGTGGTGGTCACGTCGTGCTCTGCACTGTATATGCTGTAGTCGCGCGCCCATGCGTAGTAGTGGTCCCTGCGAGACAAGCGCCTCTGCCAAGCTTTGCGATATCAAACTGTAAGCGATACAACTCGCACTCTGCTCGCCGAAATACGTTGGGCGCTGGGAAGTCATGGTGTTTACGATGATGAGTCCATGTCGTTTTGCGTGCTGGCGGGCCTTCTGGCCTGCTCCTCCTGCTACTCGTTCTGGCGCCCTGCCTTGACCAATTGCCAGCGTGTCTGGTCTAGCTCCTCTCTGTGGTGATCCCCACTCCGTCGTTCAGGTCGCCTGCAGCGATGATGATTGCGTTGCGCGGCCTGTTCTTGGCCATTGTCTCCATCCATGCGAAGAGCGTATTTGTGGTGGCGACGTAGTCCTTGCGCGCGTTCTCGCCCTTGCTGGGCTGTAGAGGGCTGTAGTACCCTATGATGATCAACGTTTGGTCGTGGTGCTGCAGCGTGATGGCCAGCCCTCGTCCGCTAAGTTCTGGTGGTGGCTCCGCCAAGTCTACGACTGTCGCGTTCCTGAGCCTGCCCTGCAGCGCGATGATGATCCTCGTGCTCTTGTTGGTGAGGTCTCCTGCTTGCCAGCCAGCTTCGTAATAACGAGTGCTATCGCAGTTGTTCTGGGTGATGATGGGCTCTCGTCTTCTGCGTGCGGTTCCCGTCGGTAATATTGCGTCGAAGTTGGACGCTTGTTCGCAGCTCTCCGCCAGCCTGTCGGGCTTTGCCGAAAGCGAGGAAAAGACTGCGAGAAAAGCGAGAAAGCGGAACAGTTCTTTGACGTCGCGTCGTGGCCTGAGCTGCCTGCGAGCCCAGCGACCCCGCGACGCCCACCCTGCCCCCCAGCCCTGACCCCCCCTCTGAAGGGGCCCTGGGACACACAAATCAGTACACACAATTAACAGGATTCCCCACTTTTCTACGTTTTTGAAGAGGAGCACTGCGAGAAAAGCGGTCCATGCCGCCATCCTGCGGGCCGGGCCGCCGCCCCTTCTATCCGCACGAACGGTGGAATGGCATGGTGGCGTTCTGGGCTGCCCTGACAATCTTTAGGCCCAGATGGCAGCTAGAGGAAGGGGAGGAGGAGGAGGAGGAGGAGGAGGAGGAGGAGGAGGAGGAGAAGAGGAGAAAGAAGGTAGGAAGAGGAGGAGGAGGAAAGGAGACTAAAAGAAGGAGGAAGATGAGGAGAGGAGGAGGAGGAGGAGAGGTGAGGAGGAGGAGGCTCTGAGGTCTCTGATTAAGCAGACCCAACGTGGGGGTGCTCTGGCAACGCAGCCGAGAACGCCACGCACGCGCCCGCCCGGGCGCGCCGAAGAGGGGGACAGTCTACCCACGCACTGAGCAGACCGAGAGCAAACACAGGAGGAGAGGACAGGAGGAGGATCAAGAGGAGGAGAAGGAGAGAGCGAGGAGGAGGAGAGGAGGAGGACAGGAGGAGAAGATGGAGGGGAGTAGGAGAAAGGGAGGGAGGGAGGAGGAAGAGGAGAGATGAGAGGGGAGGAGGAAGGAAAAGGAGGAGGAGGAGGAGGGGAGGTAGAGGGATAGGAGGAGGAGAGGAGGAGGAGGAGGAGGAGAGGAGGGAATGGAGGAGGAGGATGAGGTTGAGGAGGAGGAGGAGAAGGAGTAGGAGGTGAGGAGGAGGGAGTAGGAGGAGGAGGAGGAGGAGGAGGAGGAGGAGGAGGGGGGAGGGAGGGAGGAGGGAGGGAGGGAGAATGGTAAGGAGAGGAGAGAGGAAGGAAGAGGAGGTAAGGAGGGAGGAAGGAAGGGAGGAAGGAAGGGAGGGAAAGAAGGGATAAGGAAGAGAAGGGGAAAGGGGAAGGGACAGGGAAAGGGAAGAATGGAAGGGAAGGGAAAGGGAAGGAAGGGAAGAATGGGGTAGGGAAGGAAAAGGGAAGGGGAAAAGGGTTCGGCACTCCCCCGTGGCGCCCCCTCCGCTAGGTAGAGCACGGCGCAGCAGGCGAGCACCTGCGGGTGCCAGACGTGCTCCCAGTGGAAGCTGCCGAGGGGGTGCTCGGAGACGGTGGCATGCGCTCCGCCTGCAGTCGGCGGCGTGCCCGCGGCGGAAGACACGCTCGACGTTTCCTGCCGCGCTCGCCGATGCCTGAAGGCTTTCCGGTATCGGGTTATGATGTTCCAACTTACTTGAGCCTTGATCACCAGGAAAAAGACTCGAGCACAGTACCGAAACTCGAAGGTGCTCACGTGTGGGGCCCTGGGGGGCGATACTCGTTCGGCACTGCTTCGATGCTTTTCGGGGTGCTCGAGACTCTTTCTGGGATGTAGTCCTCGAGTACGACGAGAGCAATGTGAGCCTCGGGGTGCTTTCCGACAGCTGCGCCTCGCCGAGAGCGCTCCGAAGGGGCGCCCCGAACGTCCCGAAGCGGCCGCCAGGGACCCGAGGTTAGTTTTAGGTCGGGCCTGTCCCCCTACAGGCGGATCTTGGACCACAAATAAGAAGTACCCCAAAAATAATCAGAAAAGAACCGACTAAGATTCCAAAGATCGTCCCCAGACGATTTGGTCGACTGTTTGTGAAGATTTCTCCTGCAGAGGGACAGGCCCGACGTCAGGTCAGCTCGTGGCCCCCCAAAAAAACCCGGCTCGGCGGCGCGCCCCTCGGGGGAGAGGACCAGGAGGAGGAGGCGGAGGAGGAGAAGGAGGAGCAGCAGGAGGAGGAGCAGGAGGAGGAGGGGGAGGAGGAGGAGGAGGAGGAGGAGGAGGAGGAGGAGGAGGAGGAGGAGGAGGAGGAGGAGCAGGAGGAGCAGCAGCAGCAGCAGGAGCAGGAGGAGCAGGAGGAGCAGGAGGAGCAGGAGGAGCAGGAGGAGGGGGAGCAGCAGCAGCAGGAGGAGGAGCAGGAGGAAGGAGAAGGAGGAGGGCGAGGGGAGGGAGGACGGGCCTGGTGAGCAGGAGGAAGAGGAGAACGGGGACAAGGACGAGAACCAGCACGAGAACCAGGAGGAGGAGGAGGAGGAGGAGGAGGAGGAGGAGGAGGAGGAGGAGGAGGGCGAGCCTTCGCAGAAGGCTCGGAAGGCCCCGGGCCTTCCGAGAAGGTCCTTCCAAGCCTCTCGTGCGGCTGGTGGGGCTCTGAGCTCCGCCGCCTTCCGAGAGGGCCTGCCGACTCTCGCTTCCCCTCTCGGCGGGCCGCCGACGAAGAGGATCGGGAAGTCGGATCGGATCGAAATGTGCGTCGGATCGGGCCTCATCGGCAAGGAGCCGAGGATCGATGCAGAACAGCGCCATGCAAGCATCGGGCAGCCTCGGGACACGGGAACATCGGAGTGGGCCACGCGCACAGATGGGTGGAGGAGAAGGGGAAGAGGAGGACGAGGCGAAGGAGGAGGAGGAGGAGGAGCAGGAGGAGGAGGAGGAGATGGAGGAGATGGAGGAGGAGGAGGAGGAGGAGGAGGAGGAGGAGGAGGAGGAGGAGGTCGAGGAGGAGGAGGAGGGAGGCGGGAAGGCTTCTCAGAAGGAGGCTGCTTCTCAGACGGCGCTGGCCCTAGATCCGCAGATGTGGCCTGCACCCTCCAAGAGGCAGGAGCGCCTCGAAGAGAAGCCCCCCCCCTCCCCCCACCCCGCACTGCGAGAGTGGCTGACCCGGGGCCCCCCCTCCAGGGCACGCCTGCTCTGGGGCCCGCTTGGACTCCCCCGCTGGACGCCGAGAGCCCCCCCGTCCCTCGGAGGCGACGACGGGGGCAAGGCGCCCGGGGCGGGCATCACACGCATCCCTCCGGGAGCCACGCCGAAGACAGCAGCCATGGGCGCCTCTGGGTGCACGCAGCGCCAGCGCCCCCCCCCGGGCTATTCGCCCCTCTCTGCGGGGACAGCCAACGACCACCAGCGCATCGAGGACACACCCTGGGGGATGCCTGACGCGTGCCAACAACCGTCAGAACACCGAAACCAGCTGAATGATGGCCGTGGTCGATGTGGGCGTCCCGGACGGCCATGTCGACCAGAACCACGACCTGAATACTCATTTCGACATCGGGGGGCCCTCCAGAAACATCCCCGTTGTTGTGGTTTTGATTCCCAACCATCCTGTGGTGTTGGGTCCTCGTTTTGAAGAGACGGTTCCCGCACAGCGCTTCGTGGCCCCATGAGGAGCCCCATCGTCCGCATGCGTCCCGCACATCCAATACAGCGCTCCGTGGCCCCATAAGGAGCCCCGCCGACGGCCCCAGTGCCACAGACCGCATGCGTCCCGAAAACCCAATTTGGCATTTTCACCCACCCAGTACAGCGTTTCGTGGCCCCAAAAGGAGCTCCACCAAAGCCCCCACTGGGACCGTCCGCATGCGTCCCGAAACCCGATTTGGCATCTTCACCCACCCAGTACAGCGTTTCGTGGCCCGATAGGGAGCTCCATCGAAGCCCCCAGTGGGACCGCCCGCAAGCGTCCCACACCTAATTTGGCATTTTTGTCGCCCACCAAGCACGTGGCCCCATAGGGAGCTCCACCGAAGCCCACACTGGGACCGCCCGCACGCGTCCCACACATTGGGATTTTCACCCACCCAATACAGCGCTTCGTGGCCCCATAGGAAGCTCCCCCGACGGCCCCAGTGCTACCGCCCGCATGCGTTCCCCCCCACCCAGTGCAGCGCTTCGTGGCCCCATAGGAAGTTTCACCGAAGAAGATATTCACAATTGCGCTGCCCACAACTGCATATGGTTGGGTCCTTCGCTTTGTTGTTATGCCTGGACGGTCGTCGCCTCCGACCCCCCCCCCCCGAGGCGCCCTCGGCGGCAACCGGTCGGTCAGCGCCCGGCGGCGGGTCGGCGAGTCCTTCCGCTCGCGGGCCGCCGCGGGCGGCGAGGCGGGGCGCGGGGAGCGGCGAGGCGGCGGACGGCGGCGAGCGAAGCAGGCGGAGCAGGCCCCCGAGTCGGCAAGGCGATCGGAAAAGACAGAGGGCGTGTGGGCGTGAGGGCGATGGGCCAACATCTCTCGCGTCCAGCTGGGGGGGGGGAGCGGGGGAGCGAGAAGCGTCTCAGACGTGGACCTTGATTCTTTCGTGTGCGAGACATGCACTTTGGACGTGCCTGTGGCGTACTGTGAGGGTGGGGTGCAGGAGCAGGAGGCACGATACGGACTCGCACCACGGACCATGGACGGACCAGCAGCGCCGAGAAGGCTGGATCAGAGAAGAGCAGCGCTCGGCTTCCGTCCGTAGAGTAGAACCTACACCTGCATGCCATGAGGGCTCAATGTACGCAAAGGTTGTAGAGTCGCATACGGACATGCTGGACCAAGCGATGGCAAAACACCTGCAATCGCACGTGCGTTCATTATCCGCCCGGACGCAGAGATACGACTGCGGAGCCACATGAGCAAGGAAAAGAAACGGGTCTTACGCAAGATGGCATGGCGACGTTACGCAGAGACCTACGCGGGCCGCCAGCGTGGCACGCTACCGGAAACGAAGGCGCTCACGCGCGACCTCACGCGGGTAGCTTACGCGGGAATGTCGGCGCAGTCGACCCCGTTCCTTGTGGACGTTTTCCTATCCAGCGCTCCGTCATTGGGAGGAAGGGGTGGGGGGGGGCTCTGGATCCGGACCTCTGCTTAGCGCGACTGTTTGGTACAATGCTCCCATGGGGAATCCTGTGGGGAGCCGTCCACCTGCTTGAAACAGGCACCCAAAAACAACCAAGATCTACTCCATTGGGGGGGCGGGAGGGGGGAGTGCGAGGGCCCGCGCCGATCGGCAAAACAAGGAATAAGAAAACGATCACCTTCCTTCGCTCACATGCATAACTGTTCCACAGCTCTGCGCCACATCCGCCCCCGCGCCGCCCAGCAAGCCGGGGCCGCGTCTGAGTGCTCGTCGACCGTCTGGCAGGGGCTCGGCAGCTTTCAAGAAGTGCCCTCCCCCGCCCAAGGACGTGGGCAAGGGAAACGTTATTGGGGAGGGGCGGGGGGCGACTCAGGGGGGGAGGGGAACGGCGAACTGGAATTGGCGATGCATCGCCGATACCGTCGTAGCGCGACGAAATCTGTACGTGGCCACTGCTCCCTGGCCAGGCCCATCCTGAACCCAGCAGCGGTGTACACGCCACGCCCGCCTGGCTTGGTCAGGAGGGCGCATACACAGCTCCTGGGTGCAGGATGGGCGTGGCCAGGGAGCAGTGGATATGCATAGCTTGCGTCGCCAGACGTCGGCGACAGGCCCCCGACAAGGACCCTCCCGGGCGCCTCGGTGGCCCCGGGGAGGCCCAGGGACGGGCCTCTGGAAGCCCCAGGCCGAGGCACGAGAACGCCGTCGCGACCGTGCCTGCACAGCTCCAGGGCCCGACGCGGGCCTCTCTCAGGGTCTCAAGACGAACAACCTCCAGGAGTGTGCCCAAGGTGCAAGCAACAGCAAGACGCCAGCATTACCTCACGATGACGATGCTCGCAGCAGGGCAGCACCCAAACGCGATCGCGCCCAAGGTGCAAGCAACAGCAAGACGCCAGCATTGCGTCACGATGACGGTGCTCGTAGCAGAGCAACACCACAGCGTGATCGTGCCCAAGCTACAAGCAACAGCAGGACGCCAGCATTACACCACGATGATGACGCCCGCAGCAGAGCAGCACCAAGACGTGATTGTGTCTCCAAGATGCAAGTAACATTAGGTCGGGCCTGTCCCCCTTACATGCGGATTTTGGGCGAAAAATGATAACTACGCAAAAAATACCCCAAGATGGCCAAATGTAGTTAACCAAAAAAATGTCCCCATTCTACTTGTACTATTTTTGACGACCTCTCCTGCACCAGTCAAAGGTAAGCACCAGGCAAGCAGAAGCAAAACGCCAGCATCACGCCACGACGATGAGGCTCGCAGCAGAGCAGCATCGGAGCGTGCCCGACGCCTGCGCCTGCCAGGCCCTGGGCACGAGCCACCCCCGGAGCGCGGCTCGCCGACCGCTGCGCCACGGCGCGACCGCGGCGGCCGGCGCGCTTGGGCTTAGATCGGGCATGTCCTCCTGCAGGGCACTTTTTGCTAGAATCTTGTTTTATTTGTTGTTTATTTATATATATATATATATGTATATATTTATATATGTATATATATATATACACACACATGTCCGCCGGCCCCCTTGTGGGGCCACCAGCCTGTAGGCTGGAGGTTCGCAGTTTCCTGTACCAGTTGCAGCTTCCAAAAGCAGCTGTTACAGTTATGCTTCTTGCTGCTTGCTGTTCCTTGTTGGCTTCTTGCTGCTTACTGTTCCTTGTTGATGGACCGCGCGAGGGGGGGAGGCCCAAAACGGGCATTTTTGCCACGGAGAAATCGTATTGTCTGAATTGCTGGGGTGGGTAAAAATTGACACCCCTCACGCAGATCGGCGGGGTCAGGGACCAAGAAAACATAGGATTTGCCACATTTCTGACATTCGGTGGCACCCCTCGTGCAGATCGGCGGGGTCAGGGTCCAAAAACACACAGGATTTGCCACATCTCTGAAATTCGGTGGCACCCCTCACGCAGATCGGCGGGGTCAGACATTTCTGAAATTCGGCGGCACCCCTCACACAGCTCGGCGGGGTCAGGGTCCAAAAACACATAGGATTTGCCACATCTCTGAAATTCGGTGGCACCCCTCACGCAGATCGGCGGGGTCAGGGTCCAAAAACACATAGGATTTGCCACATTTCTGAAATTCGGTGGCACCCCTCACGCAGCTCGGCGGGGTCAGGGTCCAAAAAACACACAGGATTTGCAACATTTCTGAAATTCGGTGGCACCCCTCACGCAGATCGGCGGGGTCAGGGTCCAAAAAAACACACAGGATGTGCCACATTTCTGACATTCGGTGGCACCCCTCACGCAGATCGGCGGGGTCAGGGTCCAAAAACATACGGGATGTTCCACATTTCTGACATTCGGTGGCACCCCTCGTGCGGATCGGCGGGGTCAGGGACCAAAAACACACGGTAGTTGCAACATTTCTGACATTCGGTGGCACCCTTCACGCAGATCCGTAGGGTCAGGGTCCAAAAACACATCGGATTTGCTACATGTTTGAAATTCGGCGGCATCCCTCACGCAGATCCGTAGGGTCAGGGTCGAAAAACAAACAGGTCCCGACACTGCTTCACGGCGAAGCCAAAGCCTCATGACTTCGCTCTTCCATGGCCCATTCTCCGAGAGAGGAGGCCGGCGGCAGGGGGCGAAGCCCTTACGGATGTATGTATATATATATATATACATACATACATACCTATACATATACATGTACCTATACATATACCTATACATATACATATACATATACATATACATATACATAAACATATGCATATACATATGCATATACCTATACATATACATCTACATAAACACAAATACATATACATATACATATACATATACATATACACATACATATACCTATACACATACTTATACACATACATATGCATATACATTTACACATATATGCATATACCTATGCATATACATATACATATGCATATGCATATACACATATATATATATGCATATACACCTACATATACACATACATATACATATACATGTACATGTACATATACAATTACATGTGTATGTACCTATACATTTACATATGTATACACACATATACATGTACATATACATGTACATATGCATATACATATACATATACATATACATATATATATACACAGAAAAAACACGAACGATGCCCAAAATTACTCAATATCAGCCAGCGTTGCCTCCAAATAGATGAGACGACTCCAATCAAAGAACCAGAGGAATTAAGCATGCTCGGAATCCGCAACTGGGCGACGAACCAAATTGCCAGATACTCCCAAACATGCCCGAAAATACTCAGAAATTCGTCCCCAGACTATCTTCTTTACCATGTTCTTGAACATTCCCCCTGTAGGAGTTGTGGATGCCCTGACAATGGACACTCTAACAATCCTATCATTGAATTAAAGACGTGGTTAAAATGTGTGAAGCATATTCTCAACACGTTTCAATTCAAACATGTTTGAAACATCTTTTAGACATCTGGAAATTATTTGGCAGCACGCTTCCTCTCCAATAATCGACTTCCACACCTGTAGAGGGACACGCCCGACTCACGCCTGGGTTCGGCCCCCGCGCACCTGGCAGCCGCGCACCCGAGGCCACTCCGGCGGAGGGCCCCTCGACCTTCGGGGCGCAGCGCGGGTCTCGGGCGGCCCTTCGGCACGCCTCTGGCCTGCCTGGAATTGGAGGCCTGGAAATGGGCACCAACACCAACACAGGGGGTTGCCTCCACAGGGGGAAGATGATCCTAAATTTCGGTGTTGGTGATAATATTTCGGCCACCTTGGAAGCTAGAATATTACCAGCATCACCGAGATCGCGACCTTCTTCCCTCGGTGGAGGCACACCGCCGAACTTGGTGTTGGTGTCAACCTCTAGGCCTGCGATGGAAGGAACTCTCTCGGCGAGGCGCAGCTACAGGAAAACATCTCGAAACAAGACGGCAAGCCCCCGAGACCTCTGGGTCACTCCAGCGAGGGGTTTGTCTTACGCGTGGCTGACGACGCTAGCCGACGATGATAGCCGACAACGACGACGAAGACGAAGACGACAACGACGACGACGACGACGACGACGACGACGACGAAGGGCGCCGGCGTCCTCCGTCTGGGATCAAGATGGCCTCCCCCTGCCGTTCGAGCCGGTGTCCAGAGGCGCTGGCTGCCAGGAGCGCCTCCCCGCGAAGCTGGCCAGCGGTCCTCCTCCTCCTCCTCCTCCTCCTCCTCCTCCCCCTCTGCTCTCCTCTCCTCCATCCTCTCCTCCTCCTCCTCCTGCCTCCTCCTCCTTCCTCCTCCCTCCCTCAAATTCAAGCTCCTCCTCCTCCTCCTCCTCCTCCTCCTCCTCCTCCTCCTCCTCCTCCGCCTCCGCCTCCGCCTCCGCCTCCGCCTTCTAATAATATGCGCGCTCTTCGGGTGTGACCTAGAGACATCGTGTTGTTTCGGTCCTAACTCGAGCCCCTGGTCCCGATCCAGGCACCCCAAGAACGCTCTCGCCGAGGCGCGGCTACTAGAAATCACCGAGCTGGACCTCCTTCGACGACGAAAACGTCATCACCCTCTCCTGGACGCCCATCCACTGAGGGGGAACGATGGGGGGGGGACTGGCTCAGGGTGGGAAACCTCGACCTGAAATCGGCGGTGCATCGCCGATAGATCGGCGCCAGGCCTCCGACAGCGAAACCGCACTGTCCTGGGCGGGGTGGGCTATCGGGCCCCTATCGGAGATGAATGGACGATTGGGGGTCGGTGCATCCCCCCTATGCCTATCCCCCCATATGCCTTTTCCCTCCTATCATTGTCCCTCTATCGTTGCCCCCATCGTGACCGCTGTTATCGGGCCCCTGTCGGCGATCGATAGGCCAGTGGGGGTCGATGCATCCCCCATGAGCCCATCCCGCAGAACGTTGCCCCCGACTCCCCCTGCCGACAGCCGACTGATTGCATGAAAGCTCGTCGAACGTTGCCATTGAACTCCCCCTCCTCCTCCGCCGCCTCCTCCTCCTCCTCGTCATCCTCATCCTCCTCCGCCCCGATCACAACCACCAGCATCATCAACATTAGCATCATCATCATCACACCACCACCAAAACAACCACCACATCGTCATTATCCTCCTCCTCCTCCTCCTCCTCCTCCTCCTCCCCCTCCTCTTCATCCTCCTTATCATCGTCATCAACGTCACCGACAGCATCATCATCGTAATCAGCATCGTAACCATCATCATCATCATCATCATCATCATCATCATCATCATCATCATCATCATCATCATCATCATCATCATCATCATCAGCAGCAGCAGCAGCAGCAGCAGCAGCAGCAGCAGCAGCATCACAACCATCGAATACTGATGATCATACTAGAGAGAGCGTGACTCACCGCCGCTTTACTGTGGAAAATTCCCCCCTTCTTCCTCCGGAACCCAAGGGTTCCCCCCCCCCTCCCCCCCCCCCTCCGAAAATCCCCCCCTGCTGGAACCCCCCCCCCTCCCCCTTGACACCCCCTTCCCCTGGCAAAACCCCACCCTCACCTAACCCCCCCACCTCCAGAAAACAGGGCGGAAAACAGTGGGGGGTCACTACCGTTCGAGGTCCCCCCCCTCTGGGAAAACCGGAGTGGGTCACTACTGGTTCGAACCCCCCCCCCTCCTCCGGAAAACGGGGGGGGGTTTCACTACGGGTTCGATCCCCACCCCATCCCTCTCGGAAAAACCGGGGGGGCCCAATTCAGTTTCGAACCCCTTCCAACCCCCCCCCCTTCTGGAAAACCGAGGGGGTCACTACCGGTTCGAACCCCTCCCCCCCCACCCCACGCTCACCGCCAGCAAACGACTCCTGGTCCCTACCACCGTCCGCATCACATCCCCCACTGCTGTCCCCAGCACCACTGTCCTCACCACCAGTCCCCACTGGTTCCACCGTCCCTACTGTCCCCACCAGTGCCCCCACCACTGTCGCACTGTCCCCACTGTCCCCACCACTGTTCCCACCACGGTTACACTGTCCCCCACTTTCTCCACGGCCCCAACCACTGCCCGACTGTCCCCACTGTCCCCACTGTCCCACTGTCTCCTCCGCTGTCCCACTGAGCTGTCCCACTGTTCCCACCAGTGTCCCTACTGTCCCCACCACTGTCCCCACTGTACCTCCGTCCCATTGCCCCACCGCCGTCCTCGCCACCGCCCTCACCACTGTCCCCACCACAACTGTACCCTCCACTGTCCCACTGTTCCCACCACATTCCCACTGTCCCCACACCACTGTCCCCACCACCACCGTCCCCACCACTGTCCCACTGTCCCCTCCCACCATTGTCCACCACCGTCCCCACCACTGTCCCACTGCCCCCACTGTTCCCACCTTTGCCCCCGCTGTCCCCACCACTGCCCCCAGTAGTGTGTCAATGTCCCCACTCTCCCCGGCCTGGCAGCGAAGGTGGGGGGGCGAGGGGGTTCGAACCGGTAGTGACCCCCCCCGGTTTTCGAGGGGTGGGGGGGGAAGGGGATTCGAACCGGTAGTGACCCCCCCGGTTTTCCGGAGGGGAGGGGGGGGGGAGGGGGTTAGAACCGGTAGTGACCCCCCCTCCCCTTTTCATGATGGACTGGGGGTGGGGAGGGGTTCGAACCGGTAGTGATCCCCCCCGGGGGGGGGGTCGAACCGGTAGTGACCACCCCTGGTTTTCCGCCAGCAGCGGTAGAACACGCTCTTTCAAATACTACGATACTACTGATTCTGATGGTAATAATGGTACTGATGAGGATAATGGTGCCTAATGTGATATTGGTCACGATAATGGCAATGATAATGATGGTAAGGATAAGGATGATAATGATACGACTAATAATACTTCTACTGATGTAAGAGAGAGCGTGATCCACCGCCGCTTTACTGTGGAAAATTGCCAACCTTTTCCTCCGGAACCCGGGGGTCTCCCCCCCCTCCGAAAATTCCCCCCCCCCCCCCCCCGCCGGAACCCCTCCCCCCCCCCCCCCCCCCCCCCCCCCCCCCCCCCCCCCCCCCCCCCCCCCCCCCTCCCCCCCCTCCCCTCCCCCCCCCCTCCCTCCCGAAACCCCTCCCCCCCCCCCCCTCCCCTCCTCCCCCTCCCCTCGAAAACGGGGGGGGGTCATACCGGTTCGAACCCCCTCCCCCCCTACCCTCCCCTCCGGATCGGAAAACCGGGGGGGGTCACTACCGGTTGAACCCCCCCCCCCCCCCCCCCCCCTCCCCCCCCACCCCCCCTCGAAAACCGGAGGGGGGTCACTACCGGTTCGACCCCCCCCACGCACCGCCAGCAAACGACTCCCGGTCCCTACCACCGCTCGCATCACATCCCCCACTGTTGTTCCCAGCACCACTGTCCTCACCACCACTGTCCCCACTGGTTCCACCACCGTCCCTATTGTCCCCACCAATGCCCCCCACCACTGTCGCACTGTCCCCACTGTTCCCACAACTGTTCCCACCACGGTTCCACTCTCCCCACTGTCTCCACGGACCCAACCACTGCCTATCCCCATTGTCCCCACTGTCCCACTGACTCCTCCGCTGTCCCACTGAGCTGTCCCATTGTTTCCGCCACTGTCCCCACTGTCTCCACTGTCCCCACCACTGTCCCCACTGTACCTCTGTCCCATTGTCCCACCGCCGTCCTCGCCACCGCCTTTACCAGTGTCTCCACCACCATTGTACCCTCCACTGTCCCAGTGTTTCCACCTCATTCCCACTGTCCCCACACCACTGTCCCCACCACCACCGTTCCCACCACTGTCCACTGTCCCCCCTGTTCCCACCATTGTCCCCACCACTGTCCCCACCACTACCGTCCCCACCACTGTCCCACTGTCCCA